>PVJS01038210.1:0-19528 GCA_004027185.1 Glis glis
GAGGAGGCAGGCTTTGTTCTCGCCCCGCCCCCAGCCTAGATATCGCGAGAGGGCGGGCCCGTGCGGCTTCGGCGTCGGCGTCGCTCGCGACTAGGGCGCTAGGCCGCCTGTCTCCGCGGTCGGTGGTGAAGTGCGGGCGGCAAAGGGCCGGCGGCCGCGCGGCGTCGGCTGAGGCGTTGGGGTCGTTGTGTCGTGAGAGCGACGCCGGTAGTCGTTTCCGCGACAGCAGCGCGGCTGCGTTAGCGCCCCGCGGGCTCCGCGGCCGCCTCGGTGTCTGCGAGCGCCGACCTTCTCCAGCCGGACCCCACGCCAGCAGCGACCCTGAGCCGACAGCCGGAGCTCCCCGCAATGGCGGCCTCGACGGCCTCGCACCGGCCCATCAAGGGGATCCTGAAGAACAAGAGCTCCGCCACTTCCTCGGTGGTGGCCTCGGCCGAGCAGCCCCGCCGCAGTGTGGAGGACGAGCTGAGGTGAGAGCCGGGAGGGACTGGGGGCCGGGCGGGCGGGCGCCGACCCCGACCCGACCCGACCCGACCCGCGCAGGGTGGAGCGGTCCCGAAGGAGGCCGGAGCGGTGACGTTCGTCGTGTTTTGTTTCGTCTTTTAAGTATATCTGCATATGTAATATTGTTTAAACAAACATGGTCCTTGAACTTTCTGTAATTGGCAACATTCAAGTTTCAGACCTTCCTGCGTGAAGCCTTTATTGTTTCTTAACCTTATCTCGGAGGCAGCTAAAATTCTTCGATAAGAAAAGTGTATTTTCTTGCCTTGGGAATCCTTTAAGATTTAGGATCAAGTTAACAGGAGACCTTTCAAATAACAAGAGACCATTTCTCCATTAAGCATTATGCCGCACTCCTAGTTCCTGCTTGGACATTATCTGGACAAAGAGAAACCAAAAGTTTCAGAGTCTTTGATCTATGTTTTATGGAAAGTTATTTTATTATTAAGTATTTTTACGTCTGCAACTAGAGTTTTGGGTGCTTTCTAGTGTTTTGGTCTTATTCAGACATACCTGAGCTCAGAACAGTTCAGAGAGGAGCAAGATGAAGCATTGTGTGTAATAGTAAATAATTGGAAACAACTCAAGGTCCATTAGTAAGAACTGGTGAAATATTAATTATGGTACATTTGTATAATGGAACAGTGTACCAGCCTTTAAAAAAAGAATGAGATAGGCATTTGTGCACCGAGAAAGATATCTAAGGTGCATGCTCAAATGAAAAAAAATGTTGTTGTACAGTATCTGTAGTGTATATTAAATTACTGGGTTAGAAGTGCAAGGGGGCTATTTAAGATACTAAAAATGTAAGGACTCTGCATGCTGGAAATAAGGTTTAAGAAAAGTTATTGAAATTTTTAGTCATGAAACTAAAATGAGGATGTTTATGAAATCTTAGAATATTAGAACTAGGGCATTCCTGTATAAAAGATCTAATTTAGGACTGTAAAAGGAACTACTAGTTGGTTATGGCAAATTATGGGAACTTGTGTTACCTTGAAGAAAATACTGAGGAGCACAACTTAAAATGGTGGCCTTTTGAGATTGGAAAGTAGGGTAGCTTTGTCTAGCATCTCTCCCCTTTCCCACTGTCTCTTGGATGCTTGAATCTTATAGTCCCTTGCAATTTTCTACATGTATTTAGAGTAAGCTTCTTTAAATGGGGGTTTGAAGGGTACCAGGTCATAAGATTAAGAAAACAGACTCTCACCAGAAAATAACTATAGCAGAAAGAGCATGATAGTTAAAAGATAAATAAAACAAGTACAGATAGATAAAATAAGTTTAAAGTATTCGACAGGAAGAATATGGTTCTCACTGGTTTTTGTTATTTAGCTATTCTCCAGTGTGAGCTTCTTTTTGTCCAAATACCAAGTGTCTTATTCTTTTACTCTTTCTTTGTTTCCTTAACCTCTACATATTCTCACCTTCAATCTGTTATAATCCATGGCCCCACTCTATGGGTTAGCGTCTCTCTTTAATTGACTGGGGTTTACATCCAGGTTTTTTTTTTGTTTTTTGTTTTTTGTTTTTTTTTTTACTATACTGGACTGACTCAACTAGGTAGAGTTGCTTTTTATGTAGTGTCTACTGGCAGGGCAGATTCACTTAAAAGGGATTTTTACAAGGTGGGTGACTGATTGACTTGACTAGAGGGTTATAACCTTGTCTTCAAAGGGAGCTACCAAGCCCTAATTCATTGGGGTTCATGATGTTTGGTTTCACGTGGTAAAAGGAGATGGGCTTTTTCATGATCAGTGTTAAATGACTGTAAAGAAAGGAAACTAATTATATTAGTAGTATAGTATACATTATGTCACAGCTCATGCAAGCAGTATTAGTAACTTTTTATGAGAGTTTCTTTGAACAGAAACAATAAAAATATAGTTGAATACTTTTTTTTAATACTAGAGGTTGAACCTGGAGGCATTCTACCTTCAAATTATACCCTCAGTCCTATTTTATTTTTTATTTTGAAACAAGGTCTTAATACTTAGCTGCAAACTTGGAATCCTCCTGTCTCCACCTCCCAAGTACTGGGATTACAGGTGTATACCACCACTCCCAACCAGTTGAATACATTTGAAGTAAACTTTCTGTAATGTTTAATTAAAACCAATATTCCCCCTCTTGTATTAAAAAGGACTGAAAATAAATAGCTCATACACATACAATGTATTTAAAATTCAGAAACATATAATGGTAATGGTGTAACTTGATATGTTGTAACTAAGTATAAGGCAGATGAATCTTATATGAATGTGAAAATGACCAAGGATCTAAGTCGATTGTTGTTACCTGCAGTAATTATGTTGTATAAAGTCCCCACTGGCATTAAATTAGTAAATACTAAACCCTTGCTCCCAGGAGAAATATGGGATTAAGTTCCTGCAAGTCTCTGGTCACATTTTCATCAGCTAATCAATACATAACCTTATTGTCTGTGTGCTTTTATTTAAGAACACCTTTTTTTTAAACATTGATTCATTAGCATTGAACTGTGGCCAACAACAGTATAATCTATGCCTGGAAGAAGCTTTTCTAACAAGTTGCATCAAAGCCTAATTCCTAGGAACAGTAGACAGCACTTTATTCTTGGGAGCCATTCACCAACAAAAGTACAAAAAACATGGTACTAAGTAGACCATGTAAAGGATATATATATCTATATTTTATAGTATGAAAGATGAAAGAAGGCAGAGCATTGCCCTGTTTGGCCTCAGCTGGGAATGTGTGCAGTGGACGACTCAAATTTTTCTCTACTATGTCTTTGAGCAACCCCTAAAGCATTTCCAATATTGGTTTTGGAATTACATGTAAATTTTAGCAAGGAAGTCAATCCCTGAATAGAGACTCCGCAAATTATGAGGATGAATCCTACCTTTTGTTATTTGATCATGTAAAATGTGGTTGTTTGATCCCTGTCTCTCCTAGCTGTCCCCAGTTGTGAGAGAATGTTGTTTTACAGAAAGAGATTTATTTCCAAGGGATTTTTTAAGGAAAAAATGAAACACACTTCAAATATGTATGTTCATAATTCATATACATATGTACTATCATTATATAATTCTCAAGACTCAATATACATGTAAAGTAAGGTTCATATTTCAAATAGTCTTTTGCTTTTCTAATTCTTGTCAGAACTAATCAAACCATCATAGGCTGGGGTTTTTTAGTTGACTTGATGCTGTTATTTTCTTACTGTTCTCATTATACTTTGCATTAGTACTATTAGTTTCAGGGAGCGGTTTCCTTAGGTATCATTTATTTGTCTGGTACCAGTTTTTGAGGGTTAATTAAAACTGGATAGAATCCATAAATCCACATAAGTAGGCATAGATAAATCTCAGTACATTGCAACACAGTATATATTGTTCAACTAGTTTGAACACCAGTGTCCTCTCCTGTGATTGTGGAGTTCCTGTTCTTGTTTCAGGATACTTTGAATGTAGTGCACAACTCATGAAGGTCTATCCTAACAGACCTACTTAGTGTGTATGTGTATTTCATTGAAAATAGAAACTGTAGATTCTAAGATGTACCACCAAGAAAGAAAAAATACTGCCAGTTATGATTATAAGATGCCATCCATTTTAAGATGTATTTTTCAGAGATATTAAAGTGTGAAAAATGTTTATTTGGAACTGTTGAAAATATGATATTAAATGTTACTAAAAGCCTGTCTTGAGAATTGTTATAGTTTGGTGCTTAATCTGGAGCCAGATTGCCTAGATTTGGATTCTATCTGCCACTCAGCAGATTGTATTAGCTCTGATTTTCAGTGAGCTCTTCATTATATCACTGTCTTAGTTTAAGTATTAAATAAGTTAGCCGGGCGTGGTGGCACACGCTTGTAATCCCAGTACTAGGGAGGCTGAAACCTGAGGATCTGGGTTTGCGGCCAGCCTGTTACTTAGTGAGGCCCTCTGCAACTTAGTGAGACCCTGTTTCAAAATAAAGGAAAAAAAATAGGGCTGGAGGTGTAGCTCGGAGGTAGAATGCCTCTGGGTTCGATCCCCAGTACCACAAAAAAAGTATTAAATAATAAATGTAAAGCTTTTAACCTTTCTCTCAACTGTTGGTCTTACAGAAACAGAAATGTAAAAACCTGATTTTTTCCTACATATCAGGTTGTTTTATGTGGTCTACTTGAATTAATTTCCTTTGATATAATTTAAGATACAAGCATGCTCCAACTTTATCTTTTTCTGCCTATTAAAGGATGTGGAATATTATAGCCAAAGACTCACTGAGTAAAATAGTTTGTTTTCCAAGTTACATTTTTCTTGATTGTGATTGTTTTTATTTTTAAATCTTACTTTAATTGTTAATGTGTCAGGCTTCAAAGTCTTATATTTTGTCAACCAATATAAGTTGAATCTTTATTAAAAGAGCTATTTATTGAAATGTCCACATAAAAGTTTAATGCCTTGAAGCAAAATCTGGGTCCTGCTCCGAGCTCAGCCAAAACTATCAAATAAGTCACAGGAAGAAATACAGGTAGGTCTTTGAGATGGTGACTTTTTTGGGACCACATTTAGGCTGTAGGAAAACTAGTCACCCAAAAGAGAGGGAGGAAACTGAAACTAGCAGGAGCTTTCACCATCACAGCAGATCTGCCATGGAGGTGGCTGTGCCCCTATTTTTGTCTGCAGAGATGAGATACCCAAAGAAGGTCATACAGTTCATGATGGTATTGAGATTAAACTCACGATCGCTCCTTGGGTTTTGTTACTCCACAGCTAATGTTAATTCTATCAAAACTTAAGGAGTGCTAATTTCAAGGCTGGGCGTGGTGGCACACACTTGTAATCCCTGTACTTGGGAGGCAGAGACCGGAGGATCCGGGTTCGCGGCCAGCCTCAACTACTTAGTGAGGCCCTCCGCAACTTCATGAGACCTGGTTCAAAATAAAGAATAAAAATAGGGCCGGTGATGTAGCTCGGAAGTAGAATGCCCCTGTGTTCAATCCCCGGTACCGCAAAAAAAAAAAAAAAAAGCTAATTTCAATACCCAGTGGTCTCTACTGACAGTTACTTCACTAACTTTCCACCTGAGAATTCCTAGCAGTTTTTGGAGACTTTTGTTTTATATCTTTGATTTTAAGTGCTTGTTTTTGCAAGATATTGTCTTTCTTAGATCTGAATAATTATAAGAATTTCTTTTTTTGGCCGGGCGTGGTGGCGCACGCTTGTAATCCCAGTACTTTGGGAGGCGGAGACCGGAGGATCCGGTTCGCGGCCAGCCTCAGCTCTCTTGCGCTCTTTCTCTCTCTCTCTCTCTCTCTCTCTCTCTCTCTCTCTCTCTCTCAGTGAGGCCCTCCGCAACTTCGTGAGACCCGGTTTCAAAATAAAGTATAAAAAAATAGGGCCGGGGGCGTAGCGCGGAGGTAGAACGTCCCTGCGTTCAATCCCCGGTACCTCAAAAAAAAAAAGAATTTCTTTTTGTCTTAGTGTTGAGAAAAAAATGTAGATTTAGTGTGACTTTGAATGTGTAAAACTTTAAATTTCATTTACAATGGAAAGTAATAAATGGCCAACAGACGGGAAAATTTAGGATTTATATATATATTTGTATATAATGTGGCTATGTAAATCTAAAGAACTCAAATTTACAAGATTTCCAATAAATAGGCAAAGGATATAAGCAACTTACACAAGCAAAGTAAAATAAGCATTTGTCGTATTTATTAGATAATGAACAAAGAGACGCAAAAAAGCTTTTAAATACTACTTTATATCTGCCAAAGCGGAAGAAACAAATAGTCCTTGCAGTGTTTTGGTAATTATTGGAAACATTACAAATAGTCCTCTTTTTAAAAAACTATATTAAAGCCAATGCAATGCTGCATGCCTGTAGTCTCAGCTACTCAGGAGACCGAGGCAGGAGGATCACTTGAGTCCAGTATTTCCTGACCAAACTGATTAACATAACAAGATCCTGTCTCTAACAAAAACAAACAGGCTAGGGACGTAACTCTGGTAGAGTGCTTGCTTAGCATGTGTGAGACCCAGTGTTCCATCCAAAGTAATGCAAAAGAAAATTAAAAAGCTACATAGCAGCATAAACTACAATACTCTTGAGTGTGTGTGTGTGTGTGTACACTAGGGATTGAACCCAGGGGCGTTCTACCTCCAAGCTACATCCCCAGCCCTTTTTATGTTTTGTTTTGAAACAGGTTCTTACTAGGTTTCTGAGAGTCTCTCTACATTGCTGAGGCTGTCTTACCCTTCCAAGCAATGGGAGTACAGGCATGCGCCACCATACCTAGCTACCCTTGATACATTCTAACCCAGAAATGCCAGTCTAAGCAAATTATCCTAAAATCATCATTGAATAGAATATGTAAATATATCCATTTCTGCTTTATTTTAGATAGGAAAATCTTAGATTCAATCTAAATACCTAGCATTAGGCATTTTATTGTTGACTATTATTCAGTCACTAAGGTAAAAACTAGCCATATGTAGTACTGCATACCTATAATCCTAGCTACTCACCTCTAATCTCAGCTACTCTGGAGGCTGAGACTGGAAGGAAGATTAAGAATTTGAGGCCATTGTGGACAACTTAGTGAGACCCTATCTCAAAGCAAAATAATAAGGGCTAGGGATGTAGTTGAGTGGTAGAGTACCCCTCGGTTCAATCTTTGGTACCACACAAAATAAATAAAAACTAGAAAACCCAAGCAGCTTATTATGATATAATACATATATAACTTATGTATCAGTATATGTATTTTATATATGTATGTATGTTTTTATATTTTGATAGCTTATATGTGTTTTATACATATAAAAATCAAAATTAGTGGCTTAGGGTGCTGGAATTGTGATTATTAAATTTTATTCTTTTGTGTGTGTGTGGTACTGGAGACTGAACCCAGGGACATTCTACCTCCAAGCTACACCCCCAGCCCTTTTTATTTTTTGTTTTAGGGTCTCATAGCCAGTTATGATGGCGCACACTTGTAATCCAGTACTTGGATTACAGATTACTTCTAATCCAGTACTCCCCCCAGTATTTGGGAGGCCGAGACAGGAGGATCCCAGGTTCGTGGCCAGCCTCAGCTACTTAGTGAGGCCCTTTGCAACTTACTGAGACCTTGTTTCAAAATAAAGAATAAAAAATAGGGCAGAGGTAGAATGCCTCTGGGTTCAATCCCCAGTATCGCCAAAAAAAAAAAAAAGGAAAGAAACAGTTTCACTAGGTTGCTCAGAGTCTTGCTAGGTTGCTGGGGCTATCCGCAAATCTGCAATCCTCCTATCTCAGCCTCCACGTACTGGGATTACAGGCGTGTGTCACCATATCTGCCTTACATTTTATTCTTAATTTTAACAAAACATAATTTCTGCTTGTGCCCCTATAGTCCTTTTTCTTGTGTCATTATCTTGCAAAACAGATTATTTATAGGGTGTTGGTGTCCTGTCCCTGCATTAGAGTTACCCTTTAAACGTCAAGGGTCCATCTTTATTCTTTTTGTCTACTAAACAGTAATGATAAATTGTCATTTTTAATTCAATTTTGATAATATAATTTAGGAATGATCTGTTACTTTGGGATTAAGAAGCACCCAGCAAGATCATTAAAATGTGTTTATTTTTAAAATTTTTAATTGTAATACACATCCAGAATAGTATATAAATGTAAATTTAAAGCTTGAGAAATTATTATAAATATCCATGTATCCATCCTCCTGGTCAAGAAATGAAATATTTCGAGCCAGGTGTGGTGACAGATTCCTGTACTTAGGAGGCTGAAACAAGAGGATCACAGGTTCCAGGTTCAGCCTCAACAATTTAACAAGATCCTGTTTCAATATAAAAAACAAAAAGGGCTGGGGGTGTAGCTCAGAGGTAGAATGCCCCTGGGTTCAATCCTTAGTACCAAACAAAGGGAGGAAGGGAAATGTTTCCATTATCTCAGAAATGTCCCCTACCTTTCAATTACGAATCTCCTTCTCCAGAATAGGTAAGTGCACATCCATACACTCTAGTTTTGCCTACCTTTGTACTTTATGTAAATGGAATATGCTAGTTTCCTTTTATAGTATCTTAATGGGAAATTTCAAGAGAGAACATTTAGTTATAGTACCATGGGTCTCCCTTTGTTAATTGGATTGTTTCCCTCACAAAATCTTTTAAAACTTGTATCTTTTTTTCATTATTTTACTAATCAGAAGCTCCTTAATCATTCCTTTAAATCTTTAGAAGTGTCTCTCTTTTCATTGTGTTACCCTAGAATATGACCATGAGGCACTGATTCATTTGCTTTCTAAGTTTACAGGTGATATAGCAATTTAGTAAAATATTTCTGAAACTGTAGCTTTAGTTTGAAATAGAAAACTGATTACTTTTTTGGGGGGCAGTTTCGGGGTATTAAACCAGGATGTTTAACTCTGAGCTATACCTCCCAGCCTTTTTATTTTTATTTTGAAACAATGGCTTGCTAAATTAACATACTCTGGCCTCAAACTTAGAATCCTTCAGTTTTAGCTTCCCAAGTACTGGGATTGTAGGCATGAGCCAAAGCACCTGGCTATCTTATACTCCCCTCTCCTCCCCTCCTTTCCTTTCTGTGTGTGTGTTACTAGGGATTGAACCTAGGGCATTATGCATGCTAGGCATGTGCTCTCCCACTGAACTACACCCCCAGCACCTGAGTACTTTTTTAAAGTACTCATTCTGTGGCAGATCTTAAGTATTTCAGATCATTTAAATTTTGAGTGATGCAGGGCAGCAGTGGAAGGAATTCAGTAAAAAGCAATAGAAACATCTTTTCAGGATGCCCTATTTGAACCCGTCCTCTACTGTGCTAACCAAGATCTTGTTTAGGATTTTTTTTTTCTTTGCAGTACTAGGGATTGAACCCAGGGGTGCTCTACCACTGAATTACATCCCCAGCCCTTTTTATTTTGAGACAGTCTCTCTAAGTTGCCCAGGCTGGCCTTGAACTTGTGATTCTCCTGCCTCAGCCTCCCCAGTCACTGGGATTACAGGCCTGTGCCACGGCACCTGGCTTTGTTTCAGGATTCTTAACCCAGGATTTCACATGTTTTGTTTTTGTGGTACTGGGGATTGAACCCAGGAGCAGTCTACCCCTGAGCTACACCCCTAGCCCTATTTTATTTAGAACAGAGTCTCCCCAAAGGCCTCACTATGTTGCTGAGGAAGTCCTCAAACCTGTGATCCTTTTGTATCAGCCTCCAAGTACTGAGATTACAAGGTGTGTGCCATCGTGCCTGGCTAGAATTCACCACTAGATTTTAAAAACATAAAAACTTTTTATATTTGTATGCTTTCATAGGCATAATTTCAGTTGATTCTCTCAACAACTCTAAATCATATGGACTGTTCTTAAAAGCCTCTCTTATTATAATCATGTAGGTTAAGTATAGCCCAAGAGAGGATGTTTATCGGGGTTGTCTATAGTCACAGGACTAGTGAAGGATAACTGAAATTTAAATGTTAAATGCCTGTCTCTTAGTTGGGTTTGCTTTGGATTTTTTTGTTTGTTTGTTTTGTTTTCTACTGCAAGACCAACTATTATTGTGATAGATGTCTAGGCATCTGTAGAAACAGCATTGTTGAAGCAAGGTCTGTTTACCCAGTCCAGTTCAATCAAGCAACTTTTTTTGGCTATTAGTGACATTTTAATTTGATTACTTGAAAATTCAGGTGAATCAAATGGATAGCCATATGAGTTCCATGCTGAATCAGTAACAAAGCATTTGAAATGTTGTTTCTGTGCTTAGAAGTAATGACCCATGCTGGATGTAGTAGTGTGCCCCTGGAGCATAAAGAGGCTGGGGGTGTAGCTCAGAGGTAGAATGCCCCTGGTCCAATCCCTAGTACCAAAAACAAACAACCCATGTGTCTTAAATTTTAACTTCTCATAAGCTTTGGAGGTTTTTTTTTTTTTTTTGTTGTTGTTGTTGTTTTTTGTCTTTTGTTTTTTGTGGTACCGGGGATTGAACGCAGGGGCGTTCTACCTCCACACTACGCCCCCGGCCCTATTTTTTTATGCTTTATTTTGAAACCAGGTCTCACGAAGTTGCGGAGGACCCCACCAAGTAGAGTGGGAGAGAGAGACAGGGAGAGAGAGAGAGAGAGAGAGAGAGAGGGAGGGAGGGAGGGAGAGCGGGAGAGCAAGAGAGCAATAGAGCTGAGGCTGGCTGCAAACCCGGATCCTCCGGTCTCTACCTCCCAAAGTACTGGGATTACAAGCGTGCGCCACCACGCCCGGCAGCTTTGGAGGTTTTAACTGTTTCATGGTGAAGAGACTTTCGGCAACTTCTGACATTTTTGTTTTGAGAAAAGTGGGAGTTATAGTATTAGTTACCTGTGGAATATCTGGGCCAACCTTTGTTGAGAAAATGAAGGGAAAGAGTCTCTACTTGCTGAGACTGTCCTGGAACCTGCAATCCTCCTGTCTCAGCCTCCCAAGTACTAGGATTACAGGCGTGCGCCACCACACCCAGTTGGGAGTTTGTGTTTAATAGGTATAAAGAGTTAGAGTTGGGGAAGATGAAAATCTTCTGAAGATGGATAGTGGTGATGATTGCACACAGTATGAACGTACTTAATGCCACAAAGTTGCACACTTAAAATTGGTTGAAATGGTGAATTTTATGTACAT
Source organism: Glis glis (assembly GCA_004027185.1). Taxonomy (NCBI): domain Eukaryota; kingdom Metazoa; phylum Chordata; class Mammalia; order Rodentia; family Gliridae; genus Glis; species Glis glis. Next base: position 11,143 of record PVJS01038210.1, read on the forward strand.
TTTACCACAATGAAAAGTATTCTTAGTCTGAAAGGTGAACACTGTGAGTCTTTTAGGGTAGAAAGCAAGAGAATATACAGTCAAATTCACCTGCTAGGAGTGGATGTATAATTTTGAGGTGATTCATCAAACCCTTTTGAGAACATGGAGAAAGAAATATGATATTAAAATTTATGGTTATTTTTATAACATTTCAGGATTGGGAAATTGCATATATGTACAGTAAAACCTCACAATTTGGACCAAATGCAGAAAGGGTAATTTGAATCAACTCGGGGGATTCTACCTGTTATACCCCCAGCCCTATTTTATTTTTTATTTTGAAACGGGGTCTCACTAAGTTGCTGAGGCCTTACTAAGTCGCTGAGGCTGGCCCTCAAACCTATAATCTTGTCTCAGCCTCCCAAAAACTGGGATTACAGGCATGTGCCACCACGCCTGGATTACATTGATTCTTTTTTTGTATGTGTGTGGTATTGGGGATTGAACCCAGGGACATTTTACCTCCAAGTACACCCCTAGCCCTTTTTATTTTTTATTTTTTGTTGTGAAATATGGTCTTGCTGTGTTGCTGGGAGTCTCACTAAGTTGTTAAGGCTGATCTTGAACCTGTGATCCTCCTGTCTCAGCCTCCCAAGTACTTGGATTACAGATGTGTGCCCACGTCTGGCACATTAAGTCTTTTTAAAGCAGTTTTGTTTTCAAAACAAAGTACATAACAAAGTTACAAACTATATATAACAAAATATTGTTGGCTGGTAGAGAGGTCTTTGATGCCCTTTTTAATGAGTAGATAAGAATTTATAATTAAGGCATTTAATTATTGAGTACCTTACTAGTTGTGTAAGTACTTTATTGAATGGATATTAACAGGTATTTCTACAGCAGTTCTATTTCCCTTAAGTAAATCTGAATATACCATTTTTTAGTAAACCTTTATTTTCTAGATTAAAAACAGACTGAGCTATAATTATACTTGCAGTCTTTGTATTAACTGAATTTGATAAGGTTTTCTCTGTAGTTTTATGTTCTCATTATGCTCTGATTCTTTTTATTCTTTTAATAATACATTGTAGTTATACATCATAGTGAGAGTCAAAGTGAATCATAAATACATGCAGGCATCACTTGGTGTAATTCCTTCCATATCCCACCCTGCTCCCCCTTCCCCCTTCCCCATACATGTTAGTGAGATTGGTAGTGATACCTTCATGTATGGACGTAACCTTTTTGAACTATTCTCTTCCTCAAGCCTTGTTTCTTCCCTTCCTACGTCCCTCTCAATCCCCTTCCACTGTTCTACTGGTTTCTCTCCTTATTTGACTCAAGTCCCTTTTATTTCCTATTTTTGTTCTAGCCTCCACATACAAGAAAACATTACCCTTCTCTTTCTTGAAACTGGCTGATTTCACTTAGCACAGTATTCTCTAGTTCCATCTATTTCCCTGTGAATGTATGTTCTGATTCTTAAGGATATTTCTGAAGATATTATGCCAAGGAAATATTACTGTTATTTTTTCAGTTATGTTTATATCAATTATATATAGTGGATCAAAAATATGTAACTGCCAAGATTGGGTGATGATGTAGAATTGGATATTGTTAATTAACTCTATCTGCTAGGTGAAGACTGAATATGTCATAGTATAATAGTGTTTTGAATGTAGATTCTGAATACTTTGTTCTTAACATACGGGTACTACATGTTCTTTTCTTCTTAATTTTAGTAAAAAATCCCAGAAGTGGGATGAAATGAACATCCTAGCAACATATCATCCACCAGACAAAGACTATGGTTTAATGAAAATAGATGAACCAAGCACTCCTTACCATAGGTAATGTTATATAGACATTATTCCTTTTGTAACTTGTTTCCATTTTGCATTGATAGGAGCTTCTGGAAAATAGCTGATTTAAATTTGTGTTTTATTTTCTATTCATTACGGGACCACTAGTTAATAAACTAACTGCATAATTTTTATTAATAGTAAAAGTAATATGTAACTTTAAAATTGTGAAAGCCATTTTGTACATCATTATTGTAGTGGTAAACATTTATTTGTTATGCCTTCGTGGTTGCTAGCCACTAATGATGCACACAGAGTAGTGAATTTTACCTTCCTTGAAAAGAAGATGAAATTTGGGTTTGTTTGCTTCCCAAGTTGAAATTAGGAGCATACTAAATCTCTTTGTAGAAAAGATTAACTGCATGGATGGTAACTCTTTCCTAACCCACCAAAAGACCATTCTTGTATTTTATTTATTTACTTATTTATTTATTTATTTATTTTTCAAGAATGGTCATTACCATTCTTTTATGGTTTTTTGTCTGTGTGTGTGTTTGTTTGTTTGTTATACTAGGGATTGAACCCAGGGGCATTCTACCACTGAGCTACACCCCCAGCCCTTTTTATTTTGAAACTTTGGTCTGCCAGTTTGCTGAGAGTCTTGCCAAGATGCTGAGACTGGCCTCAAACCTGCAATCCTCCTGTTTCATTCTCCCAAGTACTGGGATTATAGGCAGACACCACCACATCTGGCTTATCTCCCACCTTTTTTTTTTTTGGTAGTACTGGGGATTGAACCAAGGAGCAATCTACCTCTGAGCTATACCCCAAGCCCCCCTTTTTTTATTTTTGAAATAGGGTCTCACTGTGTTGCGGAGGGCCTCGCTAAATTGCTGAGGCTGGCTGCAAACCTGTGATCCACCTGTCTCAGCCTCCCAAGTATTGGGGTTATAAGTGTGTGCCACCATGCCCAGCATTTTATTTATTTTTGAGAAGGGCCTCACTAAGTTTCTGAGGTTGGCCTCAAACTTGTAATCCTCCTGCCTCAGCCTCCTGAGTAGTTGGGATTTCAGATATGTGTCACCACACCCAGCTTATGCCCTTATTTTTGGACTTGTATAATGTAATTCAGATAATTACATTGTGATTTCAAGTTTCAAGTCTCAAAATTTTTTAGATGAGCCGGGCGTGGTGGCGCACGCTTGTAATCCCAGTACTTTGGGAGGCGGAGACCGGAGGATCCGAGTTCGCGGCCAACCTCGTCGCGCATTTGCGGGCGCGCGTGATTTATCTCTCCTCTCTCATCTCTCTGTCTCTCTCTCTCTCTCTCTCTCTCTCTCTCTCCCCCTGTCCCTCTCTCTCCCCCTGTCCCTCTCTCTCTCTCTCTCCCTAGTGAGGCCCTCTGCAACTTCGTGAGACCCGGTTTCAAAAATAAAGCATAAAAAAATAGGGCCGGGGGCGTAGCGCGGAGGTAGAACGCCCCTGCGTTCAATCCCCGGTACCGCAAAAAAAAAAAAAAAAATTTTTTTTAGATGAGTTGTGAAATAATATTGTGTGCCAGTGTCCAATCAGAAGACAAAAATAATGTATCAATAAGCATTTTGAGAAGATGGAGATACTAAGTAATAGAATGCCCAAATAAGATTATGTCCTAACTTGTATTGTTAAAGATTTTTCAGGCCTAAAATATTTTGTCATTAAAGTAAGACATCATAAATCCCTAAGTCACCATTAAAATAGAGTTAAGAAGCCAGGCATAGTGGTGCATGCTTGTAATCCCAGTACTTAGGAGACAAACATGAGTATCACAGGTTCAAGGTCAGCCTCAGCAACTTAGTGAGACCACCCCAGCAATGTAGCGGGACCCTGTTTCAAAATAAAAATAAAATAGGGCTGGGGGTGTAGCGCACAGGTAGAATGCCTCTGGGTTCAGTCCCCAGTACCACACACACAAAGAGTTAAGAAATACTGTATTTTGAATTAATGGGTGAAAATTTTAGAAGTTAACTTGAGATACTAATTTGACACTAACAAGAACAGTAAAAATAAGAATAAACATTAGAATGTTAAAGATTGTGACAAGGATAGAAAGAATGAAATAGGTACAGATAATGAAACTCAATACTAATGGAATTTGAAGAAAAAGACATATGTGAAAACGTTTATATCCTTATTTTTCTCCTAATTATAGGTATTATACTTTAAAGTATTTTTCAAACCCTTTATTGAACCAGAATCGAAAGTTAGGGCTTCTCAATAAATGTGGGTAGCCATCCCTCTCTTGCCTGTGTTATTTGGGGCTAACTATCCGAAAATAATTCAGATCAGACAGTTAAAAAATAGTTGTAGCTAATCTTTTTTGCCTGTTAATATTTAAAATATAATAAAATTGAATGGTAGATATTTGATATTGCTTTTGTTTTATTTTTTCTTACCCATATCCTTATTCTAAGAGTTGCTGAAGTTGGTTGGTGTGTAAGTAATTGAGGCTATATGTATATACAAATATATCTAGTCAGCTTTTATCATTCCTTGCTCAGTTTTATCATTTATGAGTTATTTTTTAAGCGATTTTGTTTAACAGATGCTTTTTATAGTAGTATGTTATACAACCTAAGAATCTTACACTGTTAGTATACAGCTATTGTTTTTATATGCATATACAGTTTGTCTGTAAATTTTATAACATAACCTAGAATTTTATATAGAATATTTCTACAAATTAACAAATTACATATATTTTACCCTACTCTGCTTAATTAAGTCCAGTAATCTAGATGAGTTTATTTCACCTTCCCCTGGAGAAAAGAGCATCACCTAAATATAGCACTTATTTAACGTCTGCTTAGTTAACCAGGGAATGTATAAGCCAGCAGTTTTTTACATATAGTTGAGTTTTGCTTTGTAGTCTTAGGTCAGAGTAGATCATTTGTCTCTACCTTAATGGTGATGTATAAATACATATTCTAAAACTAGAAAGTGGTTTATTTTGCATTTTTTTAGATGATTTGAGATTTGGGGTGTGGGTGTGTGTGTGTGTGTGTGTGTATGTGTACTTGTGGTGCTAAGGATTGAACCCAGTGGCATTCTACCTCTGAGCTACACCCTCAGCCCTTTTTATTTTTTGTTTTGAAATGAGGTCTCACTAGGTTGCTGAGAGTCTCACTAAATTACTGAGGCCAGTCTCAAACCTGGGATCCCTCCGTCTCAGCCTCGCAAGTACTGGGACTTTAGGCCTGAACCAACATACCCAGCTCAGTATTTATTTTTATGGTTGTGTGTGTGTGTGTGTGTGTGTGTGTGTGTGTGTGTGTGTGTTTTAATCATTCAGAGTCTTTTCTTAATAGATTCTATGCTTTATTTTTTCTTGGTGTTGGGGATTAAACCCAGGGCCTCACACATACTAGGCAAGACTTTACCACTGTCTCTCAATCTGATGCTATACTTTTAAATATTTGCATTGAATAGAAACCATCAAAGTTAAAAGTCAAAACTGACAACAGATAGGCCAGGCATGATGGCACACACTTAGGAGGCTGAGACAGGAGGATCACAGATTCACAGCCAGCTCAGGAGCTTAGCTAGGCCCTTTGCAATTTGTTTCAGAATTTAAAAAAATAATAAAATAGGGCTGAGGGAGCCGGGCGTGGTGGCGCACGCTTGTAATCCCATTACTTGGAAGGCTGAGACCATAGGATCTGGGTTCACGGCTAGCCTCAGCTATTTAGTGAGGCCCTCCGCAATTTAGTGAGACCCTGTTTCAAAATAAAGAATAAAAAATAGGGCTGGGGGTGTAGCTCGGAGATAGAATGTCCCTGGGTTCATTCCCCAGTACCACCAAAAAGAAAATAGGGCTGAGGATATAGCTCAGGCAAAATGCTCCTGGGTTCAATCCCCAGTCCCACAAATTAAAAAAAATTTTTTTAAATGACAACAGTGCTATGCTGATATTTTAATTATGTTGGTAGAATTATGTTTTTCTTTTCTCTCTTTTTTTTAAGAACTGGGGATTGACCCATGGCCTCTGCATGCTAGGCAAGCACTGTACCACTGAGTTACATCCTCAGCCAAGAATTATATTTTTCTAGTCAAAAAGTTATATTTCATGTACTAATTACAGTGTGCTTGTCATCCTAGTATGATAGGTGATGATGAAGATGCATATAGTGACTCAGAACCCACTGAAGCCATGACTCCAGATATCTTAGCTAAGAAGTAAGTACTAAAGCAATTTTACTTATGCAGTTTTTAATTGTGCAAAATTGAAGACATTTTACTTGTACACGTATAAATAAAAGCCTAAGTTTATCTAGTTTCCATGGGTTTCTTTCTCTTTTTTTCAGGGGAGTGCTAGGGATTGAATCCAGGGTCTCGAGTATGCTAAGCACATATTCTACCACTGGGTGACATCACTAGCCCCTACCTAGATTTTTCATACCAATTGATATAGTCTTGTTTCTTGATTAAAATCAAGGTATGCAGGGAGTAGAAGATTAGTGTACCTGAGCTGGGAATACTAAGGTATATCTATTTCCTGGTGGGTTTTTTTTTTTTATCTGTTGTTTGATTTTTAATATTCTGCCACTAATATCCAGATTTTAAAACTGAAAATGAGAAAGGCAAAAATTAATTCTTTTGTTTTCTGTTCATTGATTTCTAGCACCCATTCCATTGTTTCTGTTGCTAACTGGTTTCTATACCCATTTCTCCTATTTTGCTTTTCATTTTTCAGATCAGATTATAGCTAGTACATTAATGATCTCTAGATGTTTTCATGTGACTCAAAAGTTGAATAAGACAAATAATACAAGAATATCACAGTGTTAACTTCTCTGTCAATGATTGTTGTACAGATTAGCTGCTGCTGAAGGCTCGGAGCCAAAATACCGCATTCAGGAAGAAGAAAGCAGTGGAGAGGAGGATAGTGACCTCTCACCTGAAGAGCAAGGTAGTTTATTTCCTTTATTGGTTTTGGCATGATGCTAATAATTTTTCTAAAGTAAATGCATTATTTGGAAGATTGGCAAATGGTTTTAATTTTGGAGAAGTAAAGGGTAGGGAAATGGAAAGTAACATTCTTTTCTTTTTTTCAATTTATTTATTTGTGTGGGGGGGTACTGGGGATGGAACCCAGGGGCCTTCTACCTCTGGGCTACACCCCCAGACCTATTTTAGTTTTTATTTGGAAACAGGATCTTGCTAAGTTGCTGAGAGCCTCACTAAGTTGCTGAGGCTGCCCTCAAACATACGATCCTCCTGTCTCAGCCTCCTAAGTACTGGGATTGCAAGTATGTGCCACCATGCCTGGCTGGAAAGCAATATTCTATAATTCAAATTCTACTTGTTTGAGTTTATTGTATAGTAGTTTTTTCCCCCAGATTTTTTTTTTGGGGGGGTGGCACGGGATTGAACCGAGGGGCATTCTATCTCCCTCCAATCTATACACCCAGCCCTATTTTTTATTTTTATTTTGAAACAGGGTCTTGCTAGGTTGATGAGCATCTCACTGTTTACTGAGGCTGTCCTCAAACCTTCAATCCTCCTGTCTCAGCTTCCCAAGTACTGGGATTACAAGCATGTGTCACCATGCCCAGCTTCCCCTGATTTTAAGAATTTGGGGGAGATATTGCCATCTTTAATTGTAGATATTCCTTTCTTTATACTTTTTAGTGCCTGGTACAGAGTAAGTACTTATTAAATTAATGTGTTCAGAGTCATTGAGTGTTTCGATGATCTTGAAATGGATAGCTGTAAAGAGCTAATTTACTATTGCTTATGGTTTTTCTGTTGTAAGATAGTAGTGCAACTAGTTTATCAAATGAGCAGATGTAGAGTGATGATCTTCATGGGTTTCATCAAACAAAAAGAGTAGTAGTGTCATAGGAAAGGAGATGGAGATAGCCCTCAACAGGGACGGAAGAGGCTGTCTTAGCCCATGTAGTACATACACAGTTAAGGCATTGCTGCCTACTCACTGTTTTTACAAGTAACAGTGATTGTCTGTGGAGGTGGGAAGAGAGAGATATATTTTATTACTTTGTTTCTTCTTATGCTTTTTTAACTAAATATATAATCTTTTCAAAATTTAAAAATTGTATACAGTTGGCCCTCTATATCTGCGGGTTCCACATCCATATATTCAACCAACTGTGGATTGAAAATATTTGAAAAAAGGTGTCTGTACTGAACATGTACAGATTTTTGTTACTCTCTAAATGATGCAGTATAATAAATATTTACATTGCATTAGGTATTCTAAGTAACCTAGAGATGATTTAAAGTATAAGGGGAGGTGGAAAGGTTATATGAAAATACTTATACTATTTTATATAAAGGACTTGAGCATCTGCAGATTTTGATGTCCACAGGGGGTCCTGAAACCAGTCCCCTTAGATGCCAACGGATGACTATATAGTTTATTTTCAATTATTTTTTTAAAAGGAAAAACCAGCCGGGCGTGGTGGCGCACGCTTGTATTCCCAGTACTTTGGGAGGCGGAGACCGGAAGATCCGGGTTCATGGCCAGCCTCCGCTCGCTCGCTCTCTCTCTCTCTCTCTCTCTCTCTCCCCCCCCCGTCTCTCTCTCTCTCTCTCTACCT
>PVJS01038211.1:0-19526 GCA_004027185.1 Glis glis
CGCTATGCCCCCGGCCCTATTTTTTTATACTTTATTTTGAAACCAGGTCTCACGAAGTTTTGGAGGCCCTCACTAAGGAGAGAAAGAGAGAGAGAGAGGGAGAGAGAGAGAGAGAGAGAGAGAGAGAGAAAGAGTGCAAGAGAGCTGAGGCTGGCCGCGAACCCAGATCCTCCGGTCTCCGCCTCCCAAAGTACTGGGATTACAAGCGTGCGACACCACGCCCAGCTGATGACAACTTATAATATTCACACTTCCCTTCCCTCTGGCCACTATAACTAGTCTAATAATCTTTTTAAAACACAACCTAAAAACTTATTTTTTCTCCATGCCATTAAAATGCAAATCAATACAACTATGCAATTATGCTGTGTATGGGGAGAGTTAGAACTTAAATTCCCATTTCTAATTCTGGATAGTTGTATCAGTCATTAGTAAGAAAGAATATGGTTTCCATTAAACTTCTGACTCAATCAACCTGCCATTATAACTGTACATATATTTATTTGCAAGCATAGTCTTCATATATGATTATAATAAATGAACTACTTTCTCTTTTGGCTAACATCATACAAGGAGAAAGAATAAAAAATATGATGAGCCAGCCTCAGCTCGCTCTCTCTCTCTCTCTCTCTCTATCCCTGTCTCTCTCTCTCTCTCCCTGTCTCTCTCTCTCTCTCCCTAGTGAGGCCCTCCGCAACTTCGTGAGACCCGGTTTCAAAATAAAGTATAAAAAAATAGGGCTGGGGGTGTAGCGCGGAGGTAGAACGCCCCTGGGTTCAATCCCCGGTACCACAACAACAACAAAAAGCGAATATGTATACAGCTTATGCAATCTCACATAACCAAAAAAACTGTAAGGAGATAAACCTAATAGGTCTTCCTGTTCATCACTCTAATTTTATAAGATTATTCTATATTCACTATGTTTGATCTTATGGCAATGATTCTCTCCTTGCTTCATTTGGGGAGCTCACTTCATAGAAAAAGAAACTTTTTTATTAGAAATAAATAAGATTTAGTTTTTTGTGTGAATTTTATTGTTCTTAAAATTCAATGTTTTGAATACAGTGAATTGATATAATTGCACACAATGCAGATAGCTTTTAGGAAATACTTAAGAATGGATTTTTAGAATCCGTGTTCATCAAGCTTTCTTTGTTGCTTTGATAATTGGTTAGGATGGGATGACTATAGGTCAACCCACCTGTACATTGTTCTTTTTTCAGACGTACTTTTTCCAAAGTTTCATAGATTTCACGTTGAGTGGGAATCAGATAGTTAACCTGCATGTAGGTCCAAAGAGTTGCAATTTTTTTTCCAAGAAAGACTCACTATTTGGAATAGTTATCCAGATTGTCCAGAAAGTAGCAGGGGGAAATAAAATTATGCTCATAAAGGCAAGTAGATATTAAAATGAGGAAGCAGGGTGGATATCAGGAGCAGGATGGAAAGCTACACAGTCTACTGGAAGATGATTATTAAGAGGGTCTGGGAGCAAATTTATATTCTAAATTCAAAATAGGTCCCAATAGGAGGTTAGGATGGAGACTCAGTATTAGGAAGGTGTAAATGGCTTGGTGCTGTCTGTGTGGTATGGGGATAAAGTATATGTAAGCATAGAGAAACGCGTAGGTTCAGAAAGCCTGAAAAATAGCTTCATTTCAAAAGCATTTTATTGTGAAAATTGGTACAGACACTTAAAATTTGTATACTTCAGGAATGCAAATGCAGAATATTTTGTTTGATAAAGTTTTCAGTTCTGTTTTTTCCTAAGCTGGGATACTTTGCACAGTCTTCTCTTTTTCCAATGGTCCTTGCAATACAGCCTGCTCTCTTTTCTTCATGCTTACTCTATTTTTTCCTTTATTTATTCATTCACAGTATTAAGAGCCTACTTTGTACCAGTCACTGGACAAGTAACAGATGAAAACAACATGCTTTCTGTCCCTACATAGTGTAAAATTCTAGTAAGAAAAATACTCATTAAATCTGAGGTTGATGGCAGTGTGCTCCACGCAACTGTTCTTCCCACAGAACACTGGTGCTTGTATTTTATTTTGAATGTACAAATAATAATGAATTAACATTGATAAAGTGCCTAATCTGTATCGAGTAATGTGTTAAATGCCTTATATGCATTAATCAATTCAATACTCACAATGTCTTAAGATCCTAGGAGATAGGTAATGTTATGTTCATTTCCAGATAAAGGAAATTGAGGCTTAGAAAGACTAAGTAGTTTTTCAGGTGTACATAATTTATAACAATCAAAGTCAGTATTTGAACTTACAGTTAGTAGAAGAACTTTTCTTCCATCCATTTCCCCCCTCTGCTTCTCAAGGACAAACTAAACAGAAAGGGACCCAGTTTAAGCTGAGGGTGGTTAGTACCTTGGATAGCTCCCAGGGTACAGCTCCCAGATGAAGTCCCAGGCCTCATTGAGTCGTTTATTCTCAGAGCATCCCAGTTATCTGAAGTTTGCCTTCCCTCTTCCCTCCTTTCAGGGGCTTCCTGATCTTAAAGAGGCTCAGCTAGTTTCATTTAATATCTCATTTGTCAATATTTATTTAATATCATATGAAAAGTGCTATTTAGTGGAAGGGTGGAAAGAGTATATTTGGAGACATATAACCCAGTCCAGCTTATGTGATGGGCTGCTCTCTTCACTCTCTTCCAATACCCCTCTCTCCCCAACACAAACAGTGTCTATTGAAAGAAAAAAAGACATACTGCTTTAGCAAGTAAGGAATTCTACAGGGATTTAATGACCCCAGCAGCTCTTGCAGACTTGTAATAACACATTTTAAACAGTTAATCAGGAGTTTAACCAACAAGGATTAAGAGCAAGAATTTAAAGTAATTTCACAACATGGGGTTTAATTGGTTTCTTTTGTGTTCTGCACTGCTGTTCAACAAAAGATATAGTACAATCACACATTTGCTCTAAAATACATTTTACTTTTTTCTTCAAAATCTACTGGACTGAACTGTCATGGATAATCTACACACACACACACACACACACACACCCCAGATAACAGACATTCCAGATTATGACCTTCTGATTATTTACTAAAATAATTAACTCCTTTAGCTGCTTTACCCATAAACAGGAATCATGCGGAGGAAACAATGCCTGGCCCACCTGTTTTTCCTGGGGGAAAATGCTCTCCTCCTCCTCCTCCTCCTCTCTTCTTCCTTTTGTTCTTTTTTGTGCACAGAGTAATTGCTCTGCCTCACAAATTCCTCTCAAGTGTTTAGGTTTCTGTATCTTTGTTCTTTCCACACTCAGAAAAAAGGATTGCAAAATAATAGAACAAATTAACAATAACATGTAGACCTTCAGATCCACTCTTCTTTGAGGTCACTGCTAAACCAGATGTGTGCTATCCATCAGAGGCTTGATGTTGTTCTATAATCCTATTGGCAAAGTTTTGTATCTATTACTTATCTTATTCTGGAAGAATTCCATGAAACAGCTCTGAAGCAGAGGAAGAAAAATGGCAAAAACAGACTAAGAATCTCATGAGACAGCACGGGGGCGGGGGGAGAAAACCCCACATATTTTGAGTAGTGTAATACATTTTGGTTTTTTGTTTTGGATTTAACTACAATTGAGCAATAGTACTAATAAAGCCAATCTGCTCTAGTTCAGTTTATTCTTGAAACAGAGAAAAAATGATTAGCCTAATTTACAGATGTGTTAACTGATGCTTGGAGAATACAAATTCTTTCACTTGAAGCAAGAGAGAGCAGATTTTTTCTAAGCTATTTTTTCCTCTGCTTCATAAGTAGCACAATTATCTTTTTAAACATGGAGTAGAATATTATGAATTTAATTATGCAAAACAATAACCAACCAAAAATCATAATTAAATATTCAAGTATCTGATCTGATCAAATTATATAGCCCTAAAAATACTCAGAGTTTAGTATATTATGTTATCTACTATGAAACCTTTTTAATTTAGGCTCATGTGGAGATATAGCCTTATTGGATTATAATACATATATATGTTATATATATTTATACATATATATTACATTTATATTAACATGAGCTAAAGGAGAGGGAGAAGGAGAGGAAAAGAGGGCATAATAAGGAATGAAATTGACCAAATTATAATGTGAATGTACAAATATATAACAATGAATCCTACTATGGTGTATAATTATAATACAGTAATAAAAATAAAAAGTATTATAGATTAAAATGTACATTTCTATCATAAACATAATAGATAAATCATAGTAAATTTAAATAAAAGCACACTTCTAATATTCCCAAGTACCATATACACTTTTAAGTAGGTTAAACATTTCTCTAGTATCTTACACCATTAACTTATTTTAGCGTATTTATCCATGTATATAGTGCAAAAGAGCTCATATCTATAACCAAATTATAAATAAAGCCTAAATTACATTATAAAATCAATGAAACATTATCATATATTATCACAGTTTATGATTATTGCTGAAAATGATGATTACTACTGACCAACAATGATTATGTAGTTAGCAGTGTCCATCTTAAAACTAAGATCATAATGATTTTGCTCCCTAAATTGGATTTGGCATGAGAAATACTCTTTCAGCTTGAATGTATCTTGCAGTTTTCTTCACAACAAAATAACTATTCAAAAATATTTTCCCCTAAATAATTTCCCATCGAATGTTAAGAAATTATGTTTCTGTTCTGGGTTAATAACTTTGTCAAACCTCAAGAGCATTCAAAACTCCAGAAGAATAATATTTTCTAAAAATTGATATGTTCTGATTATGAAAAATTCAAGCAATTCATCAAAGTACAAAAAAGAAAATATACTCAGAATTTCATTTCCCAGATACAATACACAATTAATAGTACATTGTGCTGTATATCTTTCTGTGTACATATTTATCGTCCTACATGGATGGATAGTATAGTAGTTAACAATGCTTTTAATTGCAATCATTGAAAATTAAATCAATGATGGCTTAGATAAATAGAGATTATACCCCCCACACATACATATGACAAGAAATTAAGAATAGCATAGAAACTCCGTGATGAAATCATCTTTTTATATCTTTGGCTGTGTTATTATTAGTATGTCCTTTTTTTGCCTCATGGTTGCAAAATAGCTTCTTTAGATCCAGGCGTCTATCTGTAAGGCATGAAAGAAATGGAAGTGCTGGTCTGAGGTGTGCTTGTCCTTTATTACCAAGAACACAAAAGTTTTTCCTTTTGTGTTCTTGGAGGTGAAAAGGGAATTTTCACCTCCAGCAGATTTTTGTTTATAGAGCATAGGCCAGAACTATATTACATTTCTACTCCTACCTGGACAATGGAGCTAAGAAAGTGAGAAATTAGTTTTTATAAGAGAAGGTGTTAGACTGTATTAGCTCCTTCATAAATATAAAATGCAATAATACTTAATCTTGATATTTTCAAATAAAACATTTTAAATTTAGTTTTACAGAAAAATCCAAACTAAAACTCAAGGAAATATTTAACTCATATTTTCTTCCTTAAATATTTGTTGTTTCTCAGAGAAACTTGTGAGATTAGAAAAAGTTAATGAAAATTATTTAATTTAAATCACCATGTTTTTTAAACACTATATTTAAATGTTTTACTGGACAATTAATTCATTATATAAAATAAAATTAACACAGATCCATGTCCTCATGCTTTGATATTCTCATTTATATTTACAAGTTATATTGTTGAGATATCTAATGTTTACATAATTTTTGTAGATACCATTTCCATAATTATTTATTTTATAGAAATCATCCAATAATTTATCCAGACATTGTATGGTGACTTTTCCCTTTCATTTATTTATTTTTGGCATTTAACTTATTTTTCATGTAACTTTTTAAAGAAAAATATATTCTTTTTCTTCTTCTTTTTTTTTGTGGTACTGGGGATTGAACCCAGGGGCATTCTACCTCTGAGCTACACCCCCAGCCCTATTTTATTTTTTACTTTGAAACAGGACCTCATTAAGTTGCTGAGGCTTGTCCTCGAACCTGCGACCCTCCTGTCTCAGTCTCCCAAGTACTGGGATTACAGGCAGGCACATGTTCTTAAATGATGAATTTTTCAGGTTGTTTAGCTTTTAAGAATATCTATTCATTGCCTTTATAACTAATTGCCAAGGTGGCTAGTTATACTATCTTGAGTAATAATTTCCTTTGAGTAATTATTGAGTAATAATTTCAGATTTGAGCCATTTCTACATGTCTTTGGGCATTGTCTATTGCCATGGAGAATCTTAGGCTAGCCCTTTTATTAGTATTTTCCCCTGTTTCGATGAATTGCCTTTTCTTCATGTGTTCTTGGAAAAAAGTAACCACTTTTGAGTAACAGAACATAAAACTCAAATTATGAGTCACTATTGTAGTATTTATTTTAAAATTCTTTAATCTCATTTAATCTCCATAACAAACCTGTAAATATTATCTTCCTCTTTCATAGATAAAACTAAATTCAAATAATGTAAATGATTTTTGTAGGTCTTGTATATAGTATTAAACTAAAATTGAGCAAAAAAACCTCTTAATCCAATGTTCTATTATACAGCTTTGCAAGAATATTGTGAAAAAATAGTTTCTGCTTCTCATTTTCTGTGCTGTTTAGACAGAATTAAAATGATTACTTATTACGCATTTTTCAGTTATCTGTATAGACTGCATGTTTGTGCTCCCCTCAACTTGCATTTTCTATGTTGAGTCTCAGCAGGTATTGTTGGGCAGTGGGGCCTTTGGGAGATAACTAGGTCATGAAGGCAAAGCTCCATGATGGAACTAGTGTCCTAAGAGGAGGAAGAGAGCCTGCCCTCTTTCTTTTCTACCATGTGTGGATACAATCAGAAATTGGTGGTCTGCAACTTAAAAGAGGGGTCTTCACCAAAATCTGACCATGTTGGTACACTGATCTTGGACTTATAGTCCAAAACTGTAAGAAATAAATTTTCATTTTTTATAAGCCATCTAAAAAGCAGCCCAAACTAAGATACTACCTTAAACTAGATATATCACATAGCTTTACCATCATGATGAATTTGAGCAGGTACTACCATTACTAATGATAAACACTGACAAATACCACCCTACATTGAATTATTTAGTTTCAGAACTTAGAACTATCCATTATTTGATTCAAAAAGCAGTTCCCATATTACTATCCTCTATGTCTTTAAAAAATCCCCAGTTCCTGCAAGTTCCAGATTTTTCAGATATATTATTACTTTTCTTGTTGTATAAGAGCATGGTATGACTTGAAGAAGATTTAATATAGTATTTTATTTATAGTGTGTGGACTTTTTTCAATTTTGGTTACTAATAGAACTATACTATAATCAGAGGTTTAACAGGCATGTCAATAAAGTATATCATTTCTTTTTACTTTGTAGGAGAACATCAAAATATTTTAAAGCACAGTAAATAGTTTAAAATCTAAGTTCTCTTTGATTTTTTTTACTTTTTCCTAAAGAGTAAAGACTGCTTATTTCTGTTAAGAGTCTATCATGACTAAATTTGGAATATTTTTCTGTCTCATTAAATCCATTTATGAAAAGTTCAGTTATTTCCTAATAAAATGTCTGAAATGTCTTTACACATCTCTGATTACATTAAATGTAGGGCATTTTCCTAATGCTATTTTATAAATAATAAATAAATCACATTATTTATATGGTCAACTAAATGTCCTTCAGGTGAATATTATATTTTTATTGCTGTGATAATGATTATCATTTGACAATTTGCTGTCTCAGGCACTCCACTTAGTACTTAAAATACATCAGATTTGCAATTTTCAGAGCTGTATAAAAGAGAAATTATTATTTATTTCTATTTCAGTAATTGTAGAATCAAGGTTCAGGGAGGTTCAATACCCTGAGCAAGATCAGTAAGTAGAGAGGTCAGTATTTGAATCCATGTCTGCATGATTTAAATGCTGCTTCATAACTACTTTCCAGCTAACGTTGCTTATTAATCTTCAAATACAATCATAGAATTCGAGATCAATTAACATCTGCAGTTTTTTTTTTTTGCGTGTGTGTGGTACTGGGGATTGAAACCAGGGTCATTCTACCTCTGACCTACACCCCCAGTCCTATTTTATTTTTTGTTTTGAAACAGGGTCTCGCTAAGTTTCTAAGGATCTTGCTAAGTTGCCAAGACTAGCCTTGAACCTGTGATTTTCCTGTTTTAGCCTCCCAAGTGCTGGGATTATAGGCATATACCACCACGCTTGGCTCCTGTTTTCTTTATAATTATATCATAAAAGGCTAGATTAGAAGCCTAACCTAAAGTTCATATATAACATGCTTATTAAATTTCCCTAATTCACTAGAATTATTACCTTAATATAATTAGTTTTGAGTCCTAAAAGCAACTACTTATTTTCTTAGGAATCACTTCTACAATTTTGATTGGAATTCATAATATGCTTGAGCTTGTGGATGAGATACATTAAAAAAAAAGATAACTTTTCTAGGGGGATAGAACAAGTATTGGTGAATCATCTCACATATAGGCTCCATGTAATAGTTCATTCATGAAGGAGTCACACAGATAATTGGAGCCTTAAAATGTTTAGTAATGACTGATAAATATTCGTCACTAAGGTATTCATGTTGGGAAAGTATGTTAACCTTTAAGGCGAGTAGTATCCAGTGATGTTAAATTCAAATAATATAAAAGTAGAAGTAAAAAACAAAAATAGAGATGGTATCACTATTAAGGAAAGCCTGCCTTGGAAAATCCTTGTTGTGGCTTTAATTCTAAAGCATCCATATCTTAGGCTGCAGAGTTCTTGGATGGACAGGCAGAGCCGAGGTGGGTTTGTTTGTTTTGTTTTGTTTTGTGGCACTGTGTATTGAACCCAGGGACATTTTATCTTTGAGCTACACCCCTAGCCCTATTTTATTTTGAAACAGGGTCTTGCTAAGTTGTTGAGGGTCTCGCTAAGTTGCTGAAACTGGCCTCAAACCTGTGATCCTCCTGTCTCAGCCTCCCAAGTACTGGGATGACAGACATCTGCTACCACTCTGGGCTTGGAGCTGAATTTTAATGGCAGGCATTCGTGTTATCAATAACAATCTTAAGCCTTAAGGATTAATTCACAGTTACTACACTCTGGCTAAAGAATTTAATTAAAGGATTCTCACTTCATGAAAGCTTTGTGTGTATGCTAGTTTGAGGATGAAGTACTTCTGTGGAACTTTAGAGACCAGTTTCTAGGTACAGCAGCTCAGATCTGTCTAGCATGATGGATTCTGCTATACATGGTATGAAAAGTAGTGAATTGTGCTAGTAAATGTGTACTAGCTACATGCACTTGATTTGGAGTCTGCATTTTGGATCCTATTCCTACTTTCTAGAAGTAATGTCTTGGCCAAGTCATGTAATTTTTTCTGAGTGTCAGTTTTACTGTGTGTTTTATGGCAATATCTGTTTTCTCCATTTCCCTAGGTTTTAACTAGGATCAATTGAAAGCCCTTTGTTCAATAGATGTGACCATTGATACTTAATGTTAAGATCTGTGAGTAATAGAATGGATCTAAGTTTTCCTACTGTAGCAACAAATGAGGGAATAAAAGCGTTAAAACCAGCTCTGTCTGCAAAGGTCTTTATGGCTCATTCTTCGATACATTTGTTTATCACAATGACCAACACAAGTGGCATTTTATGAAGAGGTTGAGTTTTGGTGACTGCAAAATCTTAGAGAAAAAAAGGCGTATGTATCTTCAAGCCACATAATTAGCAATATAATGAATCAATATCTCACATTTAAAATTAATTAGAAGTTTTCAAACAAGATAAACTTAATTTAAGAAATTTTGTATATTTTAATTATACAAGTAAATTTGGTTTTATATGCCTTAAAAAGTTTATAGTCCATAAATAAAACACACTTTCTCCAACACTGTTTTGAAATTTTCCAGGCAGTACTGCAAAGAGATGCATTTCTTGCTATAGAAGGTAAACAAGAAATAGCAATAGAACAGAACTTCTTGTTCTCCAGTGTCCTAGGTGTAGCTTTGGAAGATACACTTAATCTTTCTGAAGAAAAAGATTAGACAAGAATCTTTTACTGTGATATTTGAAAGATTATAAGTAAATTTAATTCAGAAGTGGTAACTAATTTTATTTCAGTTATATAAAATATTCTAAATCATTGTCTAAGCTGATGGCTTTAAAGGAAAAAATGGTGGTAGTTAATGAGAAATGAAAAACCTTATCTTGCATTACAGTGGATAATGTTAAAATGTGGAGAACAACATATAAATGAGTAAAATAATTTCATGCACATTTCTAGAAAAATACTTATTTGGATATAAAAATAGATTAACAGATTAGTAATTTTTATATTTTAGTGTAGGAAATAACATCAGAGACTAGTACATATTGTAAAATGTATAGTAGCATGTAAAATATGTTCTTATAATAGCAACAGTCCATATAACTTTACAATTTTGATGATTAATTAGTATTTTCATCAAGTAAATCACATCTTCATGAGAAATTCATTAGTTCTGCAGTTATTATCAGACTTCACTCTGGGAATTCCAATATTATTCAATTAGTATATTTTGTTGAACAAATTTTTCCTTTTCAATTTTTTGAAGTTGGCAAAAAACAACGTGCAAGAATCTAGAAAATAGAACTAAATTATCTTTCAAAAGAAAAGGTTTATTATTTTAGTTCATCTGATTATTTACCTGTGTTTTGATTCTAGAGGAAATTTATGCTCCAGTTTTATGAAGCTTTTCTTTAACTGGACATGTTAGAGTCTTAATCCTTCCTAATTTTATTAAAAACTTTGTTAAGAGTAAGAGAGAAAATAATTCAGACAATTTGAGGAATGATGCAGTGTTTTAAAAATTTTTTCCCTATCCCCTTTCTGAGACAACCAAAGGAAGTTGAACTGGAAGGGAACTGAGAGGTCAGTTAATAAACCCACGGCCCTCTTACTCTATTAAAAAAAGAAGCAAAAGTTAATTGCTTACAAGATCAAGAAAATGACTTAGATTTCCTTATTACTATTCAAATACCAGTTGCTGGTTAAAACACCATGGCTGATGGAAAAGGAATAGTCATTATTTCTGGGCCAGGTGCCCAGGAGCCTAGGGTGTGTAACCCTGTTGGAAAAGTGTCAGAAAACAATGTCTGAGAGAGAAGGACATGCGGAGCAAGGTAGAAGACTGTGTGCTGCTTCCTTCTGTCACCAGCCCTTTCACCTCCAGTCAGTGTCACACAGAGTGTTACCTTTTTGTCTATCCTCATACTACATTTAGTGTTGCCCTAGGTGACTGTAGATCTCACCATTGAAAGCCATAATGAAGGTTGCTGTCTTATGTGTGTTATTTTAGTACAAGGCGGTTATAATAATGGTGTGTCTCCACCTGAAAGCCCTTCTCGTCTTCCATGTGCATCTCTTGTATACTGGGTGAGGAAAGAAGGCTGGTACAACCTTGATAGAAGATAATCTGATAATATAATCCAAAGACTACTATGAGTCTAGCTATATAAACTGTACCACTTGACACACAGAACAGAAAAATCACATTAATAGCTATTTAGCCTAAAGCAATAATAGTGGATGTTCTTCTTAATGTTGACACAGCAAAAATTTAGAAAAATATAAATAACAAGGGATTAAATATTTTGTATTATTATATACCTATGTAAAAATACAATACTGACATTGAAAGATATTACTGAACTATTTTACAATGTAAATTATAGAATACAAAATGATGCTTAAAGAATACACATATCTGGATTATTAAAATGCAGAGGTTAATCAGCAAGCCTATGTCAGTTCCTCTCCCCTACATGTCCTGCTTGGAACAATTACAACAAATCTGAAATTCAGATGTGCTGGTAAAAAAAAATGTATAGGGTAAAAGTAATTTTATGTGGGTATGTAGGTAGGGGCATTATAAATAACTTTTATTTTTCTGTCAGAACTTTATAAAATTTCATAATGAGCATATATCACTTACATTATAGCAATAATACTATTATAATGTCAGTCAAAATTCACAAGAGATTAAAATAATAAAATAGCAAAAACATCATTTTGGTTATAATTAATTACAATTGAGTAAATATGTGTCATACTATAGCTTCTCTTAAAGCTAAATGTTAACACAGGAAGAAAAAGAATGAGATAGTGTGAGCATAGTCTAACTTGGAGCTTGGACAGAGGCACATGGTTACTGAAGCCCAGCATATTTTTCTTCCCTACTTCAAACTGAAACGCGTGTGGTGAATAGAGGGAAATGGAGACTGTGGGTCCTTGAGGATGCGAGATTCATTTTACCTGTTCCCACTTGTTCTGCTGCACTGCCAAGAGATAGTACTAGCTTCTATTAGATTCCAGTGCCAGAGAAAAATTAATATGACATCCACCCACATTCAATAAAGTAGGTCAGATTCTCCCTTGGTGTCTACTTGTTCCTTCTGATTTATTGGACCCAATAAATTTATGACACTGACTAAGGAATCCATCCGCTTGATATTCCTTTAGTTGTTCCCTGCTTTCCAGTTATGTGTTATCATTTTATAGCCACAGAATCTAAAACAAGCCAAGCAAGTCTGCCTTTTAACCCTGTCATTTTTGTCTCAGTGCCAAATCCAGTCTTACACATGGACAGAAACTAACTTCATTTGAATTCTAGACCCGAGGGGGAAGAAATGACTTTTTGGTGGGATCCAGAATAGATCTAAATAGCAAAGTTCTGTTATGAGTAAGGTTTCTTAATTTCCAACAGGTTTGGCAGGATTTCACCTCAGTACCCATGAGGGTGCTTGTGAGTATAAAGTAGGATCTTATGCAATAGACTAAAGTTTATTAGTCATATTTACTTACCTTATAAAACCAAAATTATATCTCTCAGTAGTTTTGAAGACAGCTGCAGCTAGCATATCTATCCCTTTGGGTCCTTTCAGACTTGGGTTATATTTTCTCAACTCATTGGAACAGTTTTGACCCTGGCTACCACATTGCTATACTACAGCAAACAAATTATTCAGAGCATATTATTATTATGATTCACCACAGCAAGGGAGCCTCAGATGGGGGAAATTACCAATGTTGTAGGGAATGGAAAACCTTGAAACTGTGTCATAATTAATTTTACTGGGAAGCCAAAAATTTAGGATGGAGAGTTGGGTTTGAGACACAGAATCCTTTATGACTGGGGAAGATGATTCTTAGAAAATAACAGATTAGATGGGATCTAAGGGTATAAAAAGGGAACCAGACTTGTATCTGATTTAAGAGTCCAGTTTCCTTTTGCCACTAGGACTCAAATACCACTTTGATAGTTAATACATGCGTCAGAATGTCCTATACTTACGGGTTAAAGATTACCAAATTGTAGAGCAATATGTCCCACTTTCATTTGTAACATCATTTCGCATTTATTCATTTATGGATTTGTTAGTCTAGGCTAATGGTCAGCACACTTTTCCTATACAAGGCCAGGGAGCAAATATTTCAAGCTTTTGGGGCCTAAGGTCTTGGCTACGGCTACGGCCATTGTAGTCCAAGTGCTGCCAGCAAATGGGCTACATTCTCCAAATTTTCACTTCCAGAAATAGAAGGTAGGCAGATTTGGCTTGCAGACCAAATTTACACCCCTGCTTATTCCCAGAGGATGCAAAAAGATATTGGTATTCTTAAATATTAATCCTTGTTATATTTTTATTTATTTATTTATTTATTTTGCAGTACCGGGGATTGAATGCAGGGGCATTCTACTTCCGCCCTACACCCCCGGCCCTATTTTTTTTTTATACTTTATTTTGAAACCAGGTCTCACGAAGTTGCGGAGGGCCTCACTATGGAGAGAGAGAGAGAGAGAGAGAGAGAGAGAGAGATAGGGAGAAAGCTGAGGCTGGCCGCGAACCCGGATCCTCCGGTCTCCGCCTCCCAAAGTACTGGGATTACAAGCGTGCTCCACCACGCCAGGCCCCTTGTTATATTTTTAAAAACATTCTAAACCCTTAGAATTATTGTTGTGTGTGACTGAACTGTGTATTTTAAATCTGCAACAGATTAATTAAAATTCTGTGATATTTTTAAAGAATCTTAAAGCTTAATGTATAAGTAATTTGAAAACAGTGGATTTATTAATGTGTCTCAATATTATGTGAATAGTCGATGATCATCTTCTACGATGAGATCCCTAATACTTCTATAGATTCTCTTTGTTACCACCTAAAACATGAGTTTCATATAGGAAAATGTTTTTAAAGGTCTCTATTGCACATATTCACATTCTGTTGTGAATAATTAGTAAAGCCCTCAAGCATAATGATGAACAATTCCTTAACAATAGGCATTTAGGGATTTTCATAGGCTAAGAGGGATTCCAAGCAAAGTTGACTGCCTGTGCCATCCACTAAACGTCTGCCTCTAAGCCTTTTGTTGTCCAGATGCTAGTATATAAAATAAATCAGTTTATTTCCTTTGTTCTAAAGGATCATATTTGCCAACTTGATTTTTTAGACATTCAAAGAGACAAATCAACTAGCATCCTTGATCTACCTTTACTTTCAAATGTTGCTATATTGTTCTGCTTTTAATTTCATTTATCTGTCACAATATTAAGGCTTCATAACCAAATACTAGTCTGATAATTGGTTCTTTAATTTTCCACTTAATGACATATGGCAATGCGATAGAATCTCAGAGCTAAAATTGACTTAAAAGTCATTTATTTCCTCTATTCATTTAATATGAGGTTGTGGATATTGTCCAAATTTTAAGCAATTTTTTCCTACTTGAAACAAGTGGGCATTTTGCAATCATGTCAGTGCCAGCAAATAATAAGCAGAGAACTAAGAGATTTAGTACTTGGTTGATTCTGTAATAAATCAAGCAAAAATAAAGAAGTTATTTGCTAAAAGCAGCTTATTTATAACTATTAGATATTCTAGTTTTTTTTATTCTGTGTATAACAATTGATTATTTCAAGGTTACACAAGCACCAACATTCTGAGTTTATTAAACTCAAAGGCAGAGAAGGTTTTTGTTTTTGTTTTTTTCCTACTAAACTTAAAGAATGTTGAATGAGAAGGAAAAAAAAAGTTTTTTTTTTTTTGCGGTACTGGGGATTGAACCGGGGGGCATTCTACCTCCGAGCTACGCCCCCAGCTCTATTTTTTATTCTTTATTTTGAAATGGTCTGGCTAAGTTGCAGAGGGCTTCACTAAGTAGGTGAGTTCGGCCACGAACCCGGATCCTCTGGTCTCAGCCTCCTAAGTACTGGGATTACAAGCGTGCGCCACCACGCCCAGCTTGAAAGAGCCATTTTTTAAAGCTGTGGTCTTTCTGATTTGTACAGTGTTTTGCCATCTTTTACCTATAGTTTACTATGTCATCTAATAATAAAAACAAAGTAAAATATTGGCTCACCAATAGACAGAATGAGTACAGAAAATCATACTCTATTGAGTAAATGTTTTTAAGAGCCAATTTCAGTTTTTCCCTATTTGCATTCTATTTATATCCAATGGCAGCCAATAAGAGTGATTGTATTATGAGCAATATGGGGGTTGCATTATCCATCAGCAATTCAAAAATAATGAAACTAAGTGTGCATTTTAAGAAATCCTGACAGTTCTAAACAATGTCAGTGATTAAAATATCTCCCCCCCACACACAAAAAAAATCTTCTGTCTCAGGTCTAAATCAGGGAGGGATTGGCAAACTCTGGCCTGTGGTCAATTCTAGGATAATGTAATGTAAATACATTTTTAAATGGTTGAAAAATTGTGAATTTTCACTCTTACTTATATAGTTAATTACACAATAAATTCAGTTTTGCTAGTTGACTCACAAGAAGTCTAGAATATTTACAATCTGCCTCTTTAAAAGTTTGCTGACATGACCCTAACTTTTAAATAATTTATTTGGTTAATGTTTCACTTTTTATCATATATGTATCATAAAAATATATATGTGTACATACAAATATATATTAAATATATATATTAAATATATAAGCTCAAGATTTATAAGCTTGAAATCAGTTTATTTTTACAATAAATTTTTTTTTGCGGTACCGGGGATTGAACCCAGGGGCGTTCTGACTCCGCGCTACACCCCCAGCCCAATTTTTTATACTTTATTTCGAAACCGGGTCTCACGAAGTTGCAGAGGGCCTCACTAAGTAGAGAGAGAGAGAGAGAGAGAGAGAGAGAGAGACACGAAGAGAGAGAGAGAGAGAGCTGAGGCTGGCTGCGAACCCAGATCCTCCGGTCTCCGCCTCCCAAAGTACTGGGATTACAAGTGTGCACCACCACGCCCGGCTACAATTAATATTTTGATAGCATTGTAACTTGGAAAAAAAGGTTACACAGCTGGGTATGGTGGCACATGCCTATAATCTCAGTACTTGGAAGGCTGAGACAAGAGGATCACAGGTTCAAGGACAGCCTCGGCAACCTAGAAAGACTCTCAGCAGCCTAGTGAGACCCTGTTTCAGAACAAAAAATAAAAAGGCTGGGAGTTTTGTTCGGAGGTAGAATGCCTCTGGGTTCAATCTCCAGCACCCAAAAAAGCAAAACAAAAAATGGTTACACAGAAAGCCCCAGCACACAAGGATTTTACTACTTGCACTGGTTTCCAGAATAATTTCATAATGGTTCAGAAATATTTGAGCTACCTTCAATTGCTGGTAGTATGTGCAGTCCTGTGGTCATACATATACTCATGCTTAAATATTTGAGAATAATAACAGCACACTGACTATAAATCCAATGAAACAGAACTTTATTCTATGAACTGACATTCTATGTGAGCACAAAATGGGCAGAATTAGCCTTGAAAAATGAAAAACAGCTCTGAAATTGTCCCTTGATTACTGGTGGTGCACAAAAATTATGAAGAATATTAGTCATATAACAGTAAAATATAAATAAGTGGATATTTATGTAGAAAAAATATGGATTTTGAAGAATGCCAGGAGAAATGACAAAAGATGTTCTTACATTGCCAGAAGAAACAAAGACAAAGTTGAATACAGCCCTTGTCTTTAGCAAAGGCTGAATAGAGTTCCAAATAGGTGGATCATATAATGTTAGTGTTTGCCATCATGTAGACTTTTGATCTGATTTTTACAGAAAGAGAAAAACTCTGAAAGGTTTTATAGCATATAAACAAAATTTATGATAATTTTTAGATATTTTAGTATATTTTTTCAAATGGGAAGACATTTGAAAGCTTTTTAGAACCAATCATAATGAAATAGGGCCTTCACTAATAATATAAATTCTGAAATTTCATGTGAAATGAGATTTTTATGAATTTCTACCCAACTTAACTTTTCCTACCTACTTGATTACCTGTTGCTTCATTGACACTATTCAAAATAAATAGCAACAAATATTTTTCCCAGTGAGCTATGATTAGAGACTGACAAAAATCATGCTTTACTGTTCATGAGCATGAGTATATGAAGAAGATCTGAATTCATGAAGTTATTAGTAAACATATATTATTTACTGTTGTGAAGATGGCTATGATTTGAATGTATTTCTTACAAAATTCAGGTGTTAAAACTTAATGGCCAAGGTAGGAATATTAACAGAAGGAGGGAGTTTAAGAAGGGATTAAGCCAGAGGGCTCGGTCCTGGTGAATGGATCAAGCCCTTATGGAAGCGGCTACATGTAGCATTTGGGTTTTTTGTCTTGCTCTTTTGCCCTTTCTGGCATATGAGGACATGAGATTCTTCCCCTCTTGAGGGTGCAGCCAAAGGTGACTCCTTGGAAGCAGAGAAGTGAGCCTTCACACATGCTGGGGCCTTGATCATCGACATCCCATTCTCTAGACCTGTGAGAAAATAACCTTCTCTTCTTTAGAAGTTACCCACCCTCAGGTATTTTGTTATATCAGATCAAACAGATTAAGATGCAGATCAATATGTAAGTAGAAGATTTTCCCCTATTTTGTAAAAAATACATTAATTTAATTAAAAAATCAATTTTTAACTAATATTTTTATTTTTAGGTAGATTATGTATATGTATATTAAGATACATATATTTATGATATAGATAGATTGACACAAAGTTCAATGAAAACAAATTTTCTTGTCTTTTTACTTTTATTTTAAACTAATACATAAAAACTGTGCACATTTATGGGGTACCATGTGCTGTTTTGATACATATATACACTGTATAATGTTTGTCAAGTTAAACATATATATCTCCTCAAACACCATTTTTTCTTTCTTTTCCTTTTTTTTTTAAGTGATTTAAAACAGCATTCATTTTACTTGGCTCTTTTTTATTGGGGCATTGTGATTATAATTACATCATAATGAGGTTCAGGGTGATAGAAACACACATGCACATAGCCCTGTGTTTTCCTTCTGGGTCCTACTCTGCTCCCTCCCCCTCCTGTCACATAATATCATAATATCAAAATTGGTACTGATAACTTCACATGTGAACATAGCAATATTTTCAGTCTGCATTGTTTTCTTTTCACTATCAGTTTTTATCCCATATCATGGTTTCTTACTGAAAATACCTTTATTGTATACAAGGATCCAGTGTTTAAAAATATGTTCTGGGTATCAAATATGCCAGAATTGCCCGTCTTCATGTTATAGCCATTATAAAAAAGAAAAATAAATAATCTTTTAGCCTATATTGCTACTTACTGTGTTATGCTATGGTTAATAATACTTTGCATTTCTTTTTTATCTCTATCTTTTTTACATAGTTTCTCGTGCTTTGTGTGGCTTAATTTGACCCACATGACACAGTTAGACTATAAAGTCTGACCAATAAATAAAGCAAATTTACTGCGTCAAATTTTGAAATATATTGCAGAGAACTGGAGAGGTGAATTCTCCTGAAGTTTCCTTAGAGCTGGGGAGAGCTATTAGCAAAACAATTCTGGTCCAACTCCCTCTGTCTTCAGGCCCCCTTACCCTGGGGTGGGCAGGGAGTTGTGGGAAGACTCAGAGGTGAAGCAGGAGCTGGTGGTTGAGTTGGAAGCATAACTGGCTATGTCCAGCCCACCCCCTTCTTCTCTTCTCTTTGGAGCATGTACTGGTCTCAGATGGCAGTCTTCTCTGTCTCCATCACTATAACTCTGCCTGTTTCCAATCAGCCCTGCCAAGACTGAGAGGTTCAGTTGGTTTAATTCTGGTGTTAAGAGTTAGGAAACCTATTTTTTTTTTTTTGCGGTACCGGGGATTGAACGCAGGGGCGTTCTACCTCCGCGCTATGCCCCTGGCCCTATTTTTTATACTTTATTTTTGAAACCGGGTCTCACGAAGTTGCGGAGGGCCTCACTAAGGAGAGAGAGAGAGAGAGAGAGAGAGAGAGAGAGAGAGCTGAGGCTGGCCGCGAACCCGAATCCTCCGGTCTCCGCCTCCCAAAGTACTGAGATTACAAGCGTGCGCCACCACGCCGGGCTCCTATTTGTTTTTAAAACCGTAAAGATAGCAAGGGCCTTATGCCTGCTCTTAGAGATTACACACAGCTGCACTGGC
>PVJS01038212.1:0-19528 GCA_004027185.1 Glis glis
AGGGCCGGGGGGGTAGCGCGGAGGTAGAATGCCCCTGCGTTCAATCCCCGGTACCGCAAAAAAAAAAAAAATCTTTTTTTCAGTTATAGCTAAAATATTAAGAAGCTGACCACACAAATCTTGTTTAAAACTGTACTGGCCATCTTCTTGTTAAAAAAAAAAAACAAAAAAAAAACAAGAGTTACTTTGAGTACTTTTGATGAAGATGGAATAACTAGGTTTCATAATATTTTGTATTATTACTTCTTAGTGCTGACATTTTAATTTTAAAGTAAAAGGTTGCTTCAAAATAAACACAAAGCATTTAGTATTTTACAATTTGGTTATTTTATAAATTTCAACCCCCCAAAAAACTCAGATCAAAGGTTACAGAACAGGTGGCCTTCAGAATATACTGCTTTGGGAGCAGAATATTTTTTAATTAATCTATTGAATTGGAATGCCCTCAGGAAGCACTTACTTGTTCTAGGTGACCACAGTCCTTACCAAATCCTACACTGTTATCTGTGAGACCAAATGGAGCAAAACTTCAAATTTATAAACTAGTTGTAAATCTTACCAGTTATTATTTTCTAGTTTGGGGAAAACAGATCAAACCACAAAGGTCTCATTTTCATAATACCTCATTACATAATAATCAGATGCATTTGTATATATGAGTACTGTCCTTTTAGAAAGAATACTGTCATGAATGATCTGAGATCTAAATTACATACATCATTCGCACAGAAAAGTTCTGTATACTGATTTTACTATAAAGTTCTTGGTTCTCAAATAGTGGCTTTCAACTTTACCCGTATATACAACATACAAATTCTCAAATATTTATGCTGAAGAAAAAGTGGCATTAATAAGGCAAACAAAATAAAAAGTAACAAGGGTTTTCTTCTAATCCTAGGGAATGAGCAAAAAGAGACATAAATTATAAAATAAATTGGAAAAGAGGAAGAATTTGAAGTAATGTGACCTTGGCAACTTTACACTGCTAAATCCTTGACTTTCACAAGGTAAAGAATGAGAAAGGACACAAAATGATTCTTAGTAGAAAAAGCTGGAAGGAAAGCAAAGCAGCTGAGCAGTGATGGAGAAAATGCACTCAAAAATTAAAAGAAAAACTTTGCAGATATGAAGAGAACCAAGAGATGATGGCATTAACTACAAAGATCACGAAACAGCAAAGATAACGAATTAGAAAGACAGTAATCTGTTAGGTCTTTTTAGAGTTATTCACAAATAAAAGGCAAATGTCTAATTCTTCAGAGTTCTAATCTGACAGTGAACATGCATTTACATCTGACTTCCCCTCATTTCTTTACACTTTACAACTGATTCCCATCTGAATAAATATTTAAACATTCTTAATTATTAAAGCAAGCTTCTTAGCTGCCCTGATAGGCTATATAAAAAGCTTCACCCCATTAATCCCCTCAACACCAAGGTTACTGCAATCAAGTTCATTTTATAAGCATTAATTAACTTTGCTATCACCATACTACATTATTACAATGACAAAGAGATTGAGATATTTCACTCGAAGAAAAATCACATTGAAGTGATTACTTTGGAAGCTTTTAGTAGTGGGGAGTTTTTAAACATTTAAAATTTATTCCAAAACAGCACAGAATGTCCAGGATGCTATGTAAATAAAAATATTTGTGAATAGGGTACCATCTTGGTCTATGAATGATGTTCTCCACAAAGGACTTACAAGTTTTAAAAATACACCTAAGAGGACACTGATTAAAGTTTATCTCTGACATATTTCTAAAATGCCTGGTAGTAAGCTTATTCATAAAACTGATTTAAGGTAGTTGTGTTTCTCAGTAGCATTTAGAACAATCTAGCACTTGGTAGGAATATTCAAATCGGCACAATATACTAAAACATAATTGTGTAACATTTTGTAAACTAGCTGCAATTTTCAGTAGCTGTGTTCACCAACCGTGTAACAGAATTATAATGTTCTCCTAAACCATATGCATGTCTCATATATCTGAAATGAAAAAAGAAAAAATGAGTAGTTCTGATGAAAGTAATTTATTATATATAAATGCTTATTATGTATATAAAACCAAGCACTCTCTGAATGACTGAGTCCACAGGGATATCATTCAATAGACTACATGAGTATATTAATTAAGAGTTCAGCACCATTTGACAAGTATCAGCAGTCAGCAAGGGATTCAAGCACCAGAGGGAAAATGGAGATGCTAAGTGCTCAATAAACTTAAGTTGTCACCTAAATCCAAGCCATTAATGACTACATTACTAAGTTTAGCTAATAAACATGAAAGCCAAGAATAAATCCTCCATGCTGTAGTTCAGAGATTTCTCAATCATGCAAAATATTATCACAATATGAAGAAAAATATCTCTAAAGAATAAATAGGCAATATGAATATATTCCAGCTTTTACATATGCTGAAGTTCTTAGCATTATTCATGTCAAACCAGGACAATATGCAAACTAGTCCTAAAACTATGTAGCCTTTAGAAATGATTTTGTTCTTAATTCACACAAAAATAAACCTCTAGAAGTTTAAACAGTTACCTAAATCCCATATGTGGACAATGCTTTCTAGTGCTACACTTACCTTTAACATAAGTAGAGTTAATTCAGCTAAAGACAGTTTTGATTAATCAACATACACAACTTAAACTCTTTTTATATTCCCTTTTGTATTCATTATGAAAATTGAAATAGTAAAAAGTTCTAGGTACTTACACAAGTATTAATGGTTTTTTTGAATATTCTTCGCCAACTAAAATAGGAGGAGAATCTGCCTGTATTATCTCTATTGGTGTTTGTAAAATATGAGACAGAGCTCTTAGCTACAGGGGGGAAAAAAGTATTAGTAAGGAAAATCAAAACGTAAATCTTATTCCAATCATAAACCACTAAAGTACATACATATGAAGAGGGAAACCAGGATGGTATACCATGAGCCCGCACATAGTGGATAAATAAATATTTGTTGAATAAACAAATAAATCTAATGTTTATTCAATCAGAAGCAGAGATTCCTCAAGCTCTGGCTACACAACTTTATAAAAATGTCAATGTCTCCAGGCACCCAGTACTTCTGAGGCTGAGACAGGAGAATCACAAGTTCCAGACCAGCACATAGTACCTTAACAGAGACTATTTCCAAATAAAAAATAAAATAGGGCTGGAGGTTTAGCTCAGTGGTATAATGACCCTAAGTTCAATCCCCCAGCACCACAAAAAATTTTTTAAAATCTTTTTTAAATTAAAGTATCAATGTCAAAGTGATGTGATGGGTAGTTTGAGTTTATTATACTGGTCTCTCTAGTTTTGAAAACACCTGAACATTTCCATAAGAAGGTTTTTGAAATACCAATGCTTAAGCAACAGACCAAATCAATAACAATGGACAATTAGGAGGTTGGAGAACTAGATGGACACAGGTCAAAAAAGGAGGATTATGTTTTTAAAAACCTTTTCAGAAAATTTGAGAACCACTGTTCTATAATTTTCAAGGCAAGAGTAGAATGAAATATGTTTATGAATTTTACTGCCCTATCAAGGAATTTCCATCTCATGAACATATAAAACTTCAATTTTAGAACATACAATATAAAATTAGAGCTTAAAGCTTGATGAATAGTTACCAGTGAAATTAATGCTAACATTTTGTAGACTTACTATGACCAAGCACTCTCAGCAAACACTTTATATGTGTATTAATTGATTCAATTCTCACAATAACTTTCTGGGATGGGTACTAGTGTTATTTTTTGTTTGTTCATTTTTTGTGGTACAAGGAATTGAACCCAGGGACGTTCTACCATTGAGCTACACCCCCAGTCCTATTTTATTTTTTAATGAAACAGGGCCTTGCTAAGTTGCTAAGGCTGACTTCAAACCTGTCTCAGTCTCCCTAATATTGGAATTACAGGTATGTGCCACCATGCTTAGCCCTAGTGTTATTTTAAAGACTTAGAATGTGAGACAAAGCAAGGTTAAGATACTTGTCAAAGTCAAACATTAATAAATTAAATGACCTATGTCAAACTGAGGAAGTCTGAATCTAGAACCCAAGTTCATAAATAAATCAATTACTAGTCTTCAATCACAGTACCCTAATCTATGTATTTTCCCCTTTAGCAGAACATTCCTTCAGAAACACAGACCTTTTAGGAGGTTTTGAAACAAGGTAAGAAATTACTTCAGGAATATATGAAAAGGATTCTATGTTCCTTGGTGGCAAATATAACCCACACTCTAGCTTATAAATGTTCCTTTGGAGCACATTTTTCTTATAACTAAAGTCACATTTTTAAAAAACAAACATAGAACAGAGGATATAAAGCAAGCTTTAAAAATCCTAACATCTCCTGTAACTCATCAGAAATAATATAATAAAGAACTTCTTTTCTTTTATCTCACTGTGAAAAAAGCAATTTTTATTTCAGATGAATTCAGACAAGCAATTCATGAGTAAATGTCCTTCAAAGGACGTCTTTAAAAGTTTTTTTCGAGCCGGGCGTGGTGGCGCACGCTTGTAATCCCAGTACTCTGGGAGGCGGAGACCGGAGGATCCGGGTTCACGGCCAGCCTCAGCTCGCGCTCTCGCGCTCTCTCTCTCTCTCTCTGTCTTTCTCTCTCTCTCTACATAGTGAGGTCCTCCGCAACTTCGTGAGACCCGGTTTCAAAATAAAGTATAAAAAATAGGGCTGGGGGTGTAGCGCAGAGGTAGAACGCCCCTGGGTTCAATCCCTGGTACCACAAAAAAAAAAAGTTTTTTTCAATTAAAATAGAGTTGATTAGGTCTCCAATACTCATTAATTTGTGATCCTTATAAGAAAGTTCAAGCATCTTTATTCCTAAGGTAGTTCCAATACTACTATGAAAATTTCCTGTGTTTCTAACTCAAGAAAAATATACAAAACTAATGGACACAGTTCCCTCTAGTGGAGAGGCACAAGTATAGCACTGCAAAGAAAAGATTTTGGAGAAACATTTGTTTCACATCTTCAAACAATACAGTTCCTAAAGTGAAATATTTAGAGTCATAGACTATTCAAGATGACTAATCTCCATTATACAGTACTATTAATAATACTGTTAGTTCCATCCATCTGAAACTTTACAGATGTTTATGCATGTTCATTAATGTTCACAAATAACTCAACCAAGTACATGCAGGGGTCTTACTTATCCATATTCAATAATTAAGAAACAAGCTTGGGAGCTTGGCTGACACCCCCAAGGTCACTAAACAGAGAAGTGGAAGGAAAAGTCAGAACTTGAAACTCAGACTTGCCTTCTTATCCTCTGTCTTTCCAATACATAAATGATGGGTTAATTTTATAACATACAATATAAAATCAGAGCTTAAAGCCTGATGAATAGTTACCGGTGAAATTAATGCTAACATTTTATAGACTTACTATGACCAAGCACTCTCAGCAAACACTTTGTGTATTAATTGATTCAATTCTCACAATAACTTGATGTGTGTTTTGAAGCCCATCAAGCTCATCGCCACTGGGTCCACTTAGGTATTTTATTTTGTTATAATGAAACAAAGTTAACAGTAAGATTTTTAAGAATCAGAGTTAAAAAAAATCTTGAAAACACCCTAACAAGTGACTGAACATGTGGTTTCTTTCCATGTCAATTTTAATGTATCAACTACTACTTTCAAGTAAATATGTCACTATCAACAAGGAATTCAAGACAAAACTATAGTAGATGTATTGTGGTAACAGTTGGCCTGTAATTTTACATAAAAATATCATGTCCTACTTTTGATGTAAAGGAGAAGTTACTTTTCTAGTAGTGATTTTCATCAACTGAGCCACTATGGTAAATTTTACTTAAGTAAAATCTTCATTTTTGCAAATCCAGAGTATGAAATATAGTGGCTGTATCAGCATCACAAATGAAAACACCATTTTCCCAGCTTCTCTGATGCACAGATCCAACACTGAACTATTGAAAATGTTTAGTGCTTCACTTACACAAGGTAGATACTATAATCAAAAACCTAAGAATGTTAGCTCCCTATTTCTCTGTCAGTAGAGAAATGGCAAATACCTAAAGGAATCTTCCAAGAGAAATTGGGATCAGCTGAAAAGTGTCTGAAAATTATAGAAGGGATTGAGAAATAATTTAGCAACCCACATCACTATTAATAATTACAAGCTTACCTCAAGCTGACCTCCCCATGCAGCTGTGTTTACAATATCGTCACAATACTTTCCAAACTCTTCTGCAGAGAACAGATCAGAATACAACACTTAATAATTTCATAACTCATGTTACAAGATCTCATTTTATAATTCCCACAATTCCTGATGAAAATACCCAAGTCACGGACATCTCCCTCTCCTCCAGAGTTTAATCTACTTCCCAGGTCCAAATTTAATTCATCCCAACTTTCCACCACCATTTCATCCAAGAGCAAAACAATGCATTCCTGCTTCTCTCCCTCAGCCTAAGGCTCAGAGATCTACACACCTGCTTCTCTCTTCATCCAGTGCAATAACCATCAAAATTGCCACCATATTCACTATCTTGACATGTTTTGAAGCCCAATTCTGCATCCAAAAAATACCATGAAAAGACTAAACTATGTAGCCTCTATAATCAGGCTTACTGCAAGACCCTATGAAAAATGTGACAAGACAATCATACTATGACCAAGCACTCTCAGCAAACACTATGTGTATTAATTGATTCAATTCCCACAATAACTTTATGGGATGGACACTAGTGTTATTTCCTATGGCCCCTGAAATATGTTTTTCCATATATTTTGATATGTGCAGAAATAACATGGTAAATGGATCTTCTATAACTTATCTCTGGCATGATAACTAAATCACTGAAAGTCTCCAACTCTGCCAGAGTGGGACCTTTGAGAGGAGATGGCAGTTCATTATGTTGAATCAGAGAAGACAAAAGACTTAATTATCTTCATTCAATCAATATTTATTGAAGCCCACTCTATGCCAGGCACTGTGCTAGGCACTCTTGTAAACACTGAAGATTTAACAGTGAATGAGACAAACACATGGGACTTATTTTTTCCTCTAATGCCTGTAGTTTCTCTTCCCCTCACTGGGCAGGAAGGGTGTTTGTGGCCCATTTTAACATGTTATATAAAAAGGTATATGAACAACATATGCCCATTGTAAACTCAGAGATTAGGTCTTTTACTTCTCTCAGGGCTGATCTGAGAATCTCTTTCCTTGGCTAGAACTGGTACTGCTGCAAATAATATAAGTGCTCCCAAAATATAAAGCAGAGATACTATTTGATGCTGGGGGCATTTAAACTCTAGCAAGATACCTTATGCCATACCCACTAAAGGAGACCTAACCAATTGCCAGTGCTCACTCTTACTCATTCTGTACCATGTTCTATTTTCTTCCATGAAAGGCAGAGTCCACTCAAAGAAAGTCAACCTTAACTATCCCCTCTCCAACCCATCGGAGCCACATGACTTGCTCCCAGTGGGTACTGCCACACCTGACATCTTCTCTCAAAGACTAATTTTTCTCTGTTTTACCTTTACTCCCCTGAAATCTCATTTGCTAATTGTGCTTTATTATTATTATTATTGTTATTATTTGGTAGTACTGGAGATTCAACCCAAGGGCATTCTATCACTGAGCTATATTACCAGCCCTTTTTATTTTTTACTTTGAGACAGGATCTGGCTAAGTTGGCCAGGCTGGCCTCAAAGTTGTGATCCTCCTGCCTCAGCCTCCCAAGTATCTGGGATTACAGGTGTGTACCACTGTGCCTGGCTAAGATGTGCATTTTTTTATTTACTTTACTATAAATATCTTATCTTGATTCTCAAAAGTATCATAGAGAATAAAGCAGGTTATTAACTCATTTGTTTTTGGTTTTGCAAAATCAAATTTTGCTTAAATACTAATCTTCCTAATTATATCTTATAGAGAATATCATAAATTGCTCAAAGTACAGAATAAAAGAAAAAATTAGTTTTCATAATCATTCTCTGAGTATGGTCTTAAAGCCCTATACATATGTACTTCCAGAAACTGGTCAAAGCTCACCTTCCTCTATGCTCAACTTTGTTAAATAAGAACTCACTATATGCTTTTTTCAATAATAATTAACCCTATGCCTACTTTTATGTTATATAAAATACTTAAAATGTTTTAAACCATAAAATGGTTAAGAGACTATAAAAAATAATATAATTCTGCCAAAATTTTGTGTTTCCTTTTTTCTCATAAGGGCTATATGGATTCTTATGTTCCTACAGGTAGCAGTGCAATTTATTTTATTTATTTATTTATTGTACTAGGGATTGAATGCAGGACTGTTATACCTATGAGCTACACCCTCAGCCCTTTTTATATTTTTATTTTGGGACAGGGTCTTGTTAAGTTGCTTAGGCTGGCCTTGAACCTGCAATCCTCCTGTCTCAAGTCTCCCAAGTACTGGGATTGCAGGCATGTGCCACCATTCCCGACAGAAGCACTTTACTTTATACAACCATAACCACTAATAAAACACAGTAAAGACAAATAAATTACCTGGAGTATACATATTTCCTGAATTGGGGTTTGTTAAAAATGGCAGAAAGTCTTCCACATGGCATTGCATATATTCAGCAGTTTGACTTCTTAAGGCAGCCACAGTCAGAGCACAGTCCTGTTCTTTCAATTGATCCTCAATGGCTCTATACATACAGTGACCATCAGATGGAATCTGTTTAATTTCCAACTTTCTGGCAGCCAATATTTGAGCAAGTTTTTCACTCTCTACATGTCTGGCTCCAGATAAATTCTCAATTTCAGCTTCAGCTATCCTTTCTTCCCGCTCCTTTTCCAATGCAGCTCTCTTTTCCTAAGATGAGAATGTAGGAAAGTTAATTCATAATACTTAGGACTGATTCTCATTTACTAAGGAGATGAAGACAGAGATTCTCAAAACTCTACCATTTTCCTCCATTTTCCTCCCTTCTCCCACAAGCATTATCATATCAATCATATCATTACTTGTAGAATTTTCTACATTATAAACTCCTTTGAGGAAAAAATATTTTACTCATCTGATCTGTGGGTTCCTAGCACCTAGCTCTGTACTAGGATATAAGAATGATTTCTTATATATGAAACCTTCTTATGAAATCTATTTAAAAACTACATGCCAAATTTCTGAAAACTGTACTTGCTGATTTCAAAGTACTGTCTTAAAACTGAGTTGTCCTAGACCTTAAAGCACATTATTATATTAACTATCCTTCCACCAGTGGGGCATTAATAAGCAAAAGCCATTAGAAGGGTACAAGCAGACATTCTTTTTATCTAGCTTTTAAAAAATATGTAAATACCTAAATACATATTTAATAAATAGATTAAAAAATCTTTACAAAAAATTAAAATATGACAGACAGACTAAAGTTCTTCCTTAAGTACCACTAAAGTTCCCCCTTAAGTACCACTGACACCCCAGTGCTCTCTCTGGAGGTTTGCTGTGTGTATCTTTAAAGATTGGTTTTCAATACATTTTAATAAATATAGTGTACCTGCAGAAATGTATAACAAAATTGGTATCATACATCACACCCTATAATTTCCTTTTTCAAACATCTTAAGAGACCCTCCCATGGCAGCATATGCAAGGATGGGTTGTGGTAAGGGCAATGAGAGACTTGTGACATTGAGTGGAGTGTAAAGGTTGGAGAAGAAGATTCCTAACAGCTAAACTAGTAAGGATCACAAGCCAGAGAGTACTGTTTCACAGCTAAAAACAATTCAAAGAACTAGAGTACCAGAGAAAAGTGTCAAGAGATGAGGGTGGGGGCTAAAAGACAGAAATGTAGTTAATATACATTAAATCTATGCATACATAGCATTAAAAAAAAGCCTAGAAAGATACAAAACATTTGTAGTGCTTTTTTTCTGAACTGTAGAATTATAAAACACATTTTACTTTAAGGTGTAAGACTGTGTGCTTTTCTGTATCTTTCTAATTCTCTACTATAAGTTTGCTTTATCTCTACACTCAGAGAGGAAACTGCTTTTCAATGAAGAGAATAAAAACAGTTAAACTAAATTCTACAAATCTTGGTATAATTAGTACATTACAGTGACGGTGTTGGTAAACCAAGAGTGGAAAAGACTTTCCTCCCTAACCCTAACTCCTCTTGAAGCAGAAGAAATGAATTGGAAAGCAAATTTAAATTACACTCGCTGCCACATACTTGTACTGTCTACCTGTTATGTGCCATGTCATATGATCTTGATGTGATTTCTAAGTTACCTGAATCAAAAACATTAATCTCTGGAATAAAACATAAGCCTGTTTAGGATTTTCCTCCCAACTTTAACCATGACAGAAGTAACATGAACAAATTTATTTCATTGCCTATCTACAACTATGGATCACAGAGGCATAAAATCTTAAAACACAAGATGGCACTGTTACTTTATAAAAGACTAAACAGTTTCAGAGGGGAGAGCAAGAATAAGCACCTTCGATATCATCTAATCCAAAACCCCTCATTTTCCTCTTCTGAGGAAACAGCACGCAGAAAGATTTCCAAAGGCCATACAGCTGGTTAGAGCAGAGCAGGGACCAAGGACAACACAGAGAGTTCCTTCTATCCAGGCACCTGAATCAGAACAAAAGTTGGAGCAGATGGGAGCTGGAGTTAATGATGTCATGTACTTTTTACTGGAAGAATGGAGCTTTATTCTATCTGCAAAATAGGGTAAGACTCTAAAATACTAATTCTAAGCATTTCATTTTTTCCCCTCATGCTTTGCTTCAGTATTACAAGGCCATCGAGTTTCCTTTTTAGTACACTGGGTAGGAAATACATTGGATTCTTTTTCTGCAGTATAGCTTCCTAACAGCACTAAGGCACTTTGGTTTCTACAGTCATGGTACTAGAGATAGAATGGCACCAATAAAGTCTAATGAAAATGCATATAAAATAAAAATAGCATGGAACTCATATACATATTGTTGGCAAAACCAGGATCATTTACTTTCAGTATTCTATTGAGATAACCTGGGTCTCATCTTTCCCATTTGTAAAATAAAGAAATTGAAGATCTCATTCCAGCTCTCAAATTTCATATTTTTGGAGTCTAGTTCTTCTAATTTCTACTTCGGACTCTTTCCACTACACCAAAAAACTTCCAAGTTCATTGAATTAAATAAAACATCGGTATGCCTTCCTAGAATAAAAACAGGAGATGTACTCTACAATATTCTTGCAATAAATCTTCATAAAGTTTTGCTGTGTTTTCTTCCAGAACTATATCTTTCCCAAAAATAAACACAATTAATTAACAGGCTATTTATTCCCTGGTGCTTTGGCAAAAAGAAAAGCTCCCAATAATCTACTAACCTAACTGTCAACCCTGATTTCAGGTCCCATTTTCTTAAATATTATAAACTTTTAGTGTTTTCTGTTCCAGAATCCCGTTAATAAGAAACCGGGCATTATTTCAAGAGCATTTTTTTTTCTGCCAAATAGTAAAGCAGCCTACTATAAAAGACACTAATTTTTCTAAGAGTATGGCTGAAAAAGGTATTAACTTTAGTTAGGACATAAGTAACATTTTTAAGAAAAGTTAAGGGAGTTTGTTTTTGTTTATTTTGTTGCCTCAGGGTCCAGTGGGGATGAATAAGTTTGGATAAAGAAAGCAGAGAGTTGCATCCTTATGTTTTTTTGTTTTGTTTTGTTTTGTTTTGTTTTTGCGGTACCGAGGATTGAACGCAGGGGCGTTCTACCTCCGCGCTATGCCCCCGGCCCTATTTTTTATACTTTATTTTGAAACCGGGTCTCACGAAGTTGCGGAAGTCCTCACTAAGGAGAGAGAGAGAGAGAGAGAGAGAGAGAGAGAGAGAGAGAGAGAGAGAGCTGAGGCTGGCCACGAACCCGTATCCTCCGGTCTCCGCCTCCCAAAGTACTGGGATTACAAGCGTGCGCCACCACGCCCGGCTTGCATCCTTATGTTTTATAGAATTAAGTAGACTACTACTAGATGTGTCAACTAGTAAGTAGACATTCCAAAACATATTGTTATGCTACTGGCACACAAAAATTCTTACCTTTGTTTTTGATCTATACAAAAGCTAGATGACAATTATGGTACCATTACAGAAAGCATAATTATAATGAACAGGAAGCTAAACGAGATAGCCTCCAAGATGGCATGAGATCTAAATGTCATGACTCTTGCAATTCACAATCAAAATATTTACTTGAGAATAAAATTCTGTATAAATACGAGAAATGTTTGACTACTTGCAACTTAACTTTCAAACTAAAGGACAATGCTAATAGGTTTAATTTTTTAAGAAGTATACTATACTCTACACAGTAAACAAGACTATCATTTGTTGACCCATTAGTTCTCCAGGCTTTATGTTAAGGGGTCTGGCTGTAACAGTACATTATTTTATATCCACAATAAACCTATGGAATAGGTATTATTTTCCCCTATTTTAAATATGTGAAACTGAAGCTTAAAAAAGTTAAGAATCCTATGTAACATCACAACAGTAAGTAAAATTAAAACATCATCTCAGGCTGAGGATGTAGCTCAGTTATAGAGCAGTTATCTAGCATGCCTGAGGTCCTGAGTTTGATCCCCAGCACAGAAAAAAAAAACAAAAACTTCATCTGTCTGATGCTAAACTCCATGATCTACTAAATTATGTACTAAGTCACAGGCAAAGTTAGCTTAAAAATATGCATTTAAGCCAGGCATGGTGGTGCACACTTGTAATCCCAGTACTTGGGAGGCTGAGACAGGAGGATCACAGGTGCGAAGCCAGCCTTGGCAACTTAGTGAGCCCTCTGCAACTTAGTGAACCCCTGTTTCCAAATAAAAAATAAAATTGGGTTGGGGGTATAACTTGGAGGTAGAATGCCTCTGGGTTCAATCCCCAGTACCAAAAAAAAAACATATATATGCATTTAAATCCTAGAAAACATCAAGTGTTAGTAAAATAATATCTGGGACTAAGAAGATTGGGTTTAAACCTCTTTTTCAAAGTGAAAGAGACTTATCTGTCTACTCTCATTCCCATAAAGTTAAGATCATTAGCTCACTACTTCCAATAAATCAGTTTCCTTATAGCTCTTTGATAATGTAATATTTCATTCTCACATTTATTTTTATGCACCCTGTTTCTCCTATTTGAAATATACCATCTAAATAAGTATATTTCCTTCAGGTTCTACCCACCATTTAACACTTAATATAATGAACTTTCCCTGCTCTGAATTGTCATTGCCATTAACCATTTTAAAAAACCCACATAGTTCTCTGAGAATTTTGTATATCTGTATGTCTTGTTTAACTTCTAGGTTCAATCCTTGTTTTATCACTCAGTACCACAGTTTCTAACCAGGTTATACATCAGAATCACCTGGGCCCACTCTAAAAATTCTAAGTATGGGGTAATATATTTGTTAAAAAGAAAAAATTCCTTTCCACCCCCCTGCCCAACACTTCTATGAGAACTGCAAACCAAACCATCTTGTTTTATATTGTTTTGGGTGTATTTTCTTTATAAAATGGGGATAAGAAATTCTACTTCCCAGGATTATTGTCAGGACTGAGATTTCATATTTCATGTAAACAGCTTAGTAGTTTCTAGCACATAGCAAGTGCTTAATAAATGTTGTTCTGGTCCGTTGATAAGGAACTGCATCATTTGTTTTGTTTTGTTTCCTATTCCCTTTTTATATAACACCTAACAGAGTATTAAGCACAAAGCACTAACTTATATACTGTGGACATGACTTTCATACCCGTCTCTTTTGCGCTTTTGATATCCGAGGTGGTTGATTCTCAAGTACCATGTTTGAAATGTTAACAGCAACAGAATCTATCTAAAGGAAACAAAAAGCATTGGCAAGTCAATAAAAAATACTTTTAAGTTATTATTGAAAGCATTACATTACTAAATTATTATTGAAAACCACAAATACTTCCAATTGCACATTTCAAATGTGATTAATAGCACTAGATGCTGTCTTAGATAATATGGTTTGTCTCCTTTCTCTTTTATGTGAGAATTTATCAGATTCCCAAGAAGCTTCCTTACAGCTCTTCAAAGATAATGCTCATCCCTGCCTGCCCACCTGCCCGCCTCCTTGGAATGCCTACTCCATTAGTCTAAATATCTTACTTCCTGTAAGTGCCAATTCATTCAGCACTGTACTATTTCCTTCTCTGAAAGGTGATAATGCATATAGGTCCAGTGATGGCTTAGCTCATTACTGCCTTCATAACCTTAACTATGGCAACAGAGGTCCTTCTCCATCTTTATTAGTTAAAACTTGATGAGCACTTCTTAACCCAGTAACAAATGAGCTTTTCCTATCCTTTGCTATCTACAAACTGACAACTGGAAGCAAAGAATATAATT
This sequence comes from Glis glis, assembly GCA_004027185.1. Lineage (NCBI taxonomy): Eukaryota > Metazoa > Chordata > Mammalia > Rodentia > Gliridae > Glis > Glis glis. The sequence continues at coordinate 14,411 of PVJS01038212.1, forward strand.
AATTTATAACATCAGATATTACAACCAATCTTAATCCTCAAAGGGCTATTATGTGTTTGCTTAAGTAAGCAATACTAGTCTTCTATTAGGATAAATAACGAGTATTTTATTACTGTAACTATAAGTTAAGCTAGTTTTTAGTATGACACCTAAAATAACTCAAGGCCTCTAAGACGCAGACAGAAGCCTATAAATGCTATGTACCAAATGATCAAAATCAGAAATAAACTTTAAAAAGTAGTTATCAACTTTACTGAAATTAGGAATCTTTTAATTGTCAGATGATTCTGTTAATATTTACAGCCATGCTGACAACAAACAAGATAGACGGGTATTTAAAAAACAAAAAAAAGGAATGATATCAGAATTTAGGTAATTTAGGTATCAGAATTTCTTGTTTGCAAAAAAAAAAAAAACAAGTTTAAGTAATGAAAAAAATAACAGTTCAAAGTGGAAGGTGAGTTTGTATTTTAACAGTTGGACAATATGTAGCTTAAGAATCAAACATTTTCGTCCTTGGAAACCTAGGGGGAAAAATCTCTAAAATGAAAGCCTAAGAGAAAAAACAAAACTATCTTGCTAAGAGAAGAGATAGGCTCAAAAAAAAGAAGAGATAGGCTCTGCGTGGCGACGCACACCTGTAATTCCAGTATTTGGGAAAAGCTGAGACAGGAAGATTGCAATTTAGAAGCCAGTGTGCAGGAACTTAGTGAGACCCTGTTTAAAAGTGTGGGGAGACAAGGAGGCTGGGGGTGTGTCTCAGAGGAAGAATGTCCCTGGGTTCAATCCCTGGTACTATAAAAAGAAAAAAAAATAGACTAGAATAGAAAAGGGGAGGCAACTAGGAATACCACAATTGTGACAACACAATTGTGCAGGAGCATCATTCCTTGTTTTCTGGAGGTAAAGTATTTTCAGGAGGAAGGCTAGGATTCTGATGACCAGCTAGCTAAGTTAAAGAAATTGAGACTACATTTAATAAAGGATCATTATAAAGCAATACAGACAGGCTGTTTTCACTTGTCAACAGCAAACCAAAAATGAATCAAGAAAAATGTAATTATGGCAGATAAAATTTTGCATAGACCTAACAACTTTCTAACCATCAAAAATGAAGTGAGATTATAGTCTATGATCCTTTATATCTAAAACCCATGCAATAAACTACTACACTATACAAAGCTAAAACAGAATTCAAAAAGAATAAGACAGTTGTGACTTTAACTGGTATTGGCACTTAATAGCTGTTACGACTTTATCACAAAGTTATTAAATCTTTCTAACCTTGTTTCCCACTGCAAAAATGGAATTAACTATGCTTATTTCATACAGTGTTACTGAGGATTAAATCATAATGTAGGTAATACCTTAAACAAAGTGCTTGGCACACATATATTAGCTACAGTGATATACACCAGTTAAATTGATGGAAGTTAGCACACTCCTATATACCCAAGTAACATCGGTAAAATATCGTTTATTACAACCTACTCATAAAGCACTTTTATAATTTAAAAATGATTTCACACTTGTCCCATTTGATTCTTAAAAGAACCTGTGATTAGACAGTGTGCGTGTGTCTGTACACACATATATGGAATTTTATGCTCAGAAGGATTAAGTATCTTTGCCCAGGTTACAGTACTATTCAGTGGAAAATAGGGACAAGAAATCTGGTCTTCCAACTTTCATTTGATGAAACTTCCTCTAGTACACTTTATTAATCTGTTCATCTTTTGGGCAGGGAAAAAGGTAAAGAAGTGTCCTTTCCTTACTGATCTCCCTTACAAAAACACACTGCCGTGTAAACCTGGTCACAAAAACATGAATAAAAGGTGATGCATGAGCATGACTGAAAATTTCAATACCAACTTCATGATTTTACATAGTAAACACTTTAAAGGAGTGGACAGTTGTTTTAAAGTGTTGTACTCAAAGACAAATATTATTTCACAAACCTTATTCTCCTTGGAAGTCACCTTCAACTGCTCCATTTCCTCTCTATGTTTCTGTTCCATTTCTTTTTCCAACTTAGCAACATCTTCAGTGAGTTGCTTCCTCCTTTTTTTGTCATTCTTGGGAACCGCATTCTTCATACTCTGAATTTTGGCTAAAAAGCAACCAAGATAATTAAATCAGAAACTCAGGAACATGAGAAAATGGTAAACAGGAATCGATAAAGAGATGGGGGGTTAGAGAAAAAGTAACCATCAAAAAAGTCATCACATAAGAGACGGTTACAGAGAAGAGCCCAGATGAAGCTCCAGACCTAAGAACCTCCTTAATATAACCGAATTTGTTTGGTTTGGTAGGGCAGAAGAAAAAGAAAAAAAATCAAGTGAAGCAAGTTTTCAACCCTTCAAGTATCCCTTCTGAGCACTCCAAAATGAGGTGAGGCAATTCAAAACACATCCATTAGGCTGGGGACTAGGTGTAGGTCAATGGTAGAGCAATTGCCTAGCAAGCGGGAGCCCCTCAGATTTCTATTCCAGCACAGCAAAAAAAACCAAAACCAAAACAAAACAAAACAAAAAAAACAAAGACAAAGCATCCATTAAGGGTAAGTGCGAGTACTTAGGGCAGGAATGGGAAAGGAAGCCGGAGGGGGAGTTGGGAAGGGACCAGTCTGGGTCCAAGACCTTGGCTTCACGGGATTTTCAGACAACCGCAAACAGGTGGGGCGAGTGGGATGGGGGCATACCACAGGCCCAGAAGAGGAAGCCTCGGACGGCTGCAGGATGGAGAGGTCCCCAGGGCAGGGAAAGCGGGCGAGCAGCGGCTACCTGTTACTTAGGGGCGGTCTGGGAGGATCCAGGTCAGTCGCCCCTCAGATTCGCCAGAACCGACCCGCCAAGCGCCCTTCCCAGGGCCTGGACAACTTCTAGATTCCCACTTCCTTTCCCGTCACCTTGCAACTCCTTCTTCTCTTTGCGATGCCTTCTCGCCAGCTGCTCCTCTTCATCAAGCTCTTCGATTAAGTCCGCCTCCATGACGACCAGGTCTCCTGGAACCCACGCTGGAGGAAACCTGCACTGGGGACCGGCAGGCACGTTGCACCCCACAACCTTCACCCAGGGCGCCATTGGCCGCCGCTGAGGCCTCGCCCCGCCTTCAAGGCGGAACCGGATCTGAGCGGAGCCACTGGAACGACGAGAAAGTTGAACGGGGCACTGCGCACGCGCAATGCCGTGACCGGCTCTCGCGAGTGGACTCGGTGGTTGACTGACATGCTAGAGCGCCCTCAGCCACACAGCTGCGCGCCAGGCTATTGGCCCTGACGGGAGGCGCGCAGAAATGACGTAACAGGGACTGTTGGGCACGTTTTTCAATTTTGTTCCATACCTCTACAGACCTCGGTTAGTTTTTGGCCCCATTACTAAGAAGAGCTGTTGAAAAGGTAAGAAACAGAAATAAAACATTTTAATAAAACCGTGGATTATTATCAGTGGAAATCTTTGGGCTACATCAAGCATATGATAATTAATGTCTGTTTATTGTTTTCAAGGTAGTAATACCAAAGTATAAAGGAAAGGAACCGAGCTATGCCTCTTCTTGAAACAAATACACCGGTGGAAATAGAAGATATAGAAAGAATTAAGCATCATATAGTAGAGGAGTTTAAAGACCGATGCTCAATGATAAATGTCAAAGCATTTGAAAAGTGTCAGGGATTGGAGAGAGCTAACAGAAATGTGTAAACCAGATTGACCACAAAATGAAGTAAATGCAAAACAGAAAATATGACAGAATGCAGAGAAAAAAGGGAAAAGGAATTAAGAGAAAAAGATCTAAAGGACCATTCCAGGAGATACAATAGGAATGTAATAGATACAATGCATGTAATAGGAATACTTGAAACATAAGACAAAAGCTGAAATAATAATTAAGAAACTAATTGAAGAAAAATTTCCAGAGTTGAAGAGTGAACTAGACCTACAAATGGAAAAAGCTCACAGGGTACCTTTAAAATTTAATGAAAAGATAGCAATACCTAGACATATACCGGTGACTTTTTAAAAGATCAAGGATAAAGGAAAACTTACAAGTAAATGTCCAGACAGAGAAAGTGGGTTGCCTATGAAGGGGCGAAAGTCAAGCTGACCTCTGATTTTTCTCTTGGAATTCTAAATGCCGGAATACAATGGAACAATATCTGCAGAGTTGTATGGAAAAATAACTCCAAGCCAAGAATGATATACCCTGCCACGTCATTTCTGTATGAAGGCAACTGGAAGACATTCTCAGATGCACAGAGTTTAAGAAAGTAAGAACCAACCAAGAACCTTCTCTGAAAAATTTTGCTCATTTACTCCACCCGTCAGAGAACATGAATTAAAATAACTCAAGAGTAGGAAGGCAATTCTATGAAAGAGTTGATGGTAAGCATTAAAACTAGTTAAGGAGCATTAAGTCTAAATTGTTATATGTAAGGTAATAAAATTAAATACAAAAGTGGATTTGTAAGCTGGGTCTAAAATTGTCAGTTTATACAGTTTTAAACTGTCAAATGGCATGCCAAATATTCTCTTGGGCAAATAAGCACATTTTCTTTTGTCATGCAAATTGTAGATAAAGATGCATGTCAAGCTAAATGTATTTAAAATAAAAGGGCTTTGTCACTGTAGACAGAACAACTATAGTAACAAAAGACATTTTAAATGCTAGTTTGACAAAATTGGAAACGGTACTGCTTTATTTCCCTTATGTTTAATTGTAGAGGAAAAAAATTAGCAAGTTTGTCCATATATTAATACTGATAATGTAAGAACCAAAGCACTAGCTGGGGAAGAGTGGATAAAACTTTTATGTACTGAGTAGTTCAAATAATTTAATTTGTCATTGAGTTGTGGATGAAAATAGGGTTTTGGATTCAAGAGGAAAAAACCAAGATAAAGCAAAAGAAAAACAGAAAGTACGCATTGAAATTAATACAAAGTAGCCGGGCGTGGTGGCGCACGCTTGTAATCCCAGTACTTTGGGAGGTGGAGACCGGAGGATCCGGGTTCGCAGCCAGCCTCAGCTCGCGCTCTCTCTCTCTCTCTCACTCTCTCTCTCTCTCCCTCTTTCCCCCTCCCTCCCTGTCTCTCTCTCTCTCTCCCTCTCTCCCCCTCCCTCCCT
>PVJS01038213.1:0-19528 GCA_004027185.1 Glis glis
TGTCAGGGTATGAACATCATACATGCACACATTGCACATTTAGCCCTCCCTCCAATCCCACCCTATTCCCTCCCCCTTCCCTCCCTTTCATGCTCTGGATAGTGATTGAGTCTTATAGGTTTGTGTATGTACATCATGTGCTATAGTGTGTTTCCCTCCACCCCCCTCCCAACTCCCTCAGTTAGGTCACCTTCTTTGTTCATCTAAAGATTTCTTCTTCTTCCCTTCTAAGTCCCTAATAAGTCCCATTCTATCTAGCTCCCAGAAGAAATACAAATGGCCCATAAATGTATGAAAAAATGTTCAACATCATTAGCAATCAGAGAAATGCAAATCAAAACTACCCTGAGATTTCACCTAACCCCAATTAGAATGGCAATCATTAAAAACACAAACAACAACAAATGCTGGAGAGGTTGTGGAGAAGTAGGAACTCTACTATACTGTTGGTGGAATTGCAAATTAATGCAACCACTTTGGAAAACAGTGTGGAGGATCCTCAGAAGAATGGGAATAAACCTACCGTATGACCCAGCAATACCACTTCTAGGCATCTACCCAAAAGCACTAAAACCCAACTAGCAGACTAATGCATGTGTATCGATGTTTATAGCTGCACAATTCACAATTGCCAAACTTTGGAACCAGCCAAGGTGTCCATCAACAGATGAATGGATCACAAAACTATGGGCTATGTACACAGTAGAATTTTACGCAGCCACAAAGAAGAACAAAATCACATCATTTGCAGGGAAATGGAGAGAACTAGAGAACATTATGCTAAGTGATATTAGTAAGTCACTAAGAGTAAAAAATCAGATGTTTTTTATTTTCAAGATAAAAGTTCTTTATCAAAAGTTTAAATTCTATCACCTAGCATTTAATAATAATAGTAAACTATTTCAATCTGCAAATCTACCTCCTGTTTAAAGATATGTAAAGATTGTTTCTCCTTTGGATAAAGCCAATTAGCTAGCACAGGTGGAGTCCCCAATTACCATGATAAAGTTAGGATCTGCTATGTCTGACAAATGGAACAGGTCCTCTTACTTGAATACCTTATTGTTTTGTCTTGAAAACATGTGCATAATGGGTTTTAGCTGCTCAGCCTACACAAGGGTGACATCTCTGTCTTTTTCAATGTTTTAGTGATTGTTTGTAAAGAACATCTCATTATAGCTTGATGCTTATTCAATAATAAAGATGTTACTTTTCTCTATTGCCTTTGTGGAAAGGAGTGCTGGTTTGGGGGAAGGTTGTATTTTTAATTATATTGTCTTGTTTTAATGTATGCATCGATATATGTGCATATATATGTGCATGTGCATATATGTGAATTAATATATACATAAATATCTCTGCTTGGTTCTTTTTATTTTTAGTCTTGTTTTATGTTGCTAATATTTTGCCTGATATCCTTAAGAAATAATCTAATTGTCAATTATTTTTTCCTTTCCAAATAACTTTTCTTCAGTGAAATGTTATTTGTTGTACTGTATTTCTCTTAAAATATCTGTCCTCTTTACATACTTAGTTTTTATGAGTTTATGCTTTTCTGATGGAATCAACCACATTGGAAATGATAATGGTTCTGTAGCAGGCTCTTGTCCGTGAGTTAAAAGAGAAGCAGGGGATTAATCACAGAGTGACAGTCCCTGGACACCACAGAAGCCTTGTGACCACTTCTAGTCTTCTCCTCACCCCAGGGTCCCCCTTCGGCACACAAAACACGCCAGCGCCCTTCTGTCGCCTTGGTGAGACCTTGGCATTCTGAGGGAGCAGCAGTATTTGCAGAAGCAGCTTCTTGGATGTAATCTACACTGAGGGGAAAGGGGAAGTGAAGGTTCAAAAGGTAAATGTTCTAGCCAGTGGACACATTTTAAAATAAACTCTGCTCTACTAAAGCCTTTGCACTTCTTTGACTTCCTGTAGACACTAAAACCAGCTATCATTGCTGATTTCTGCAGCTCTGGGCAGTCGATTGTTCCCACACCATGTGGGGGAGTAAAAGCAAGAGCTAACCCCCTCTCTCAAGACTTCCTCTAGCTGCCCTCTGATCCAGCCCTGCAGCAGGCAGCTCCCACCCCACCAGTGGGCCAGCATGTCCATATGGACCCTGTGCTGTTTTCATTAGTTTTTGGAATTCATGTTTTTCTTGCTTTTATAATATCTTCAGGTTTGAATTTGAGTGAGAAAAATCCACATTCCATGCCATGTCCCCCGACAGTAACTAGAATTCTCACTTTCTGAAACTTCTAATGTGCTTTTAAATATAACCCAGACTTTTGTGAACACAACATTTTCTTTTAAATAACAATTACTGAGAAAGAAACCTAGAGATGTGGCAAAAATAGCAAATGAATGGAATGCAACGCGTGTATGAAAAGAGACAGTGCTAAGTTCTGAAATGGGAAAAGTTTGCAAGGCAGAATTCAGTGTTAGGCAAAAAAAGACACTTAGTAGAGAGATCTCACTGAACACGTCAGCTCAAGTTAATATCTAAAAAGTGATAATAAGTGTTCTTAATTTATACTTAACATGTTGGTTATTGTGTACAACTTTTACATAAATCAAATGGAAATATGAGTTAAGAATCACAATTTATACATTTGATCATTCAGTACTGTTATGCATACTTATTAGTCTTCTTAATCCCCTTATCTAGGAATCTATTTTCAAAATGCAATATTTTACCTTGACTGATAAAAGTTCAGCTTGGAAAGCAATGTGTTCATTTTTAACATATTTTTCAAAGCAGTTATATTTCAATGATAAAATACACACATGATGCAGATAGTACTTGAACAGAGCAAGACATTCCTACGATCCTAAATAAATTAAAAATATTCTTTCTATAGTAGTTTTTGCATTCATATCACCGATTGCAGGGACAAGTTAATTTTTATATGCTAGGACAAAACCTTGAATGCTCAGCTACTGATCTACTTAGAAAATTATTTCAGAAAATTGAAAATATTTAAATGGTTTTCCTAATGAAAATTCTGAGAGTTACACTTCAATAACAATGCTAAATTGATTTAGGGGAGTTACAAAATAATTGTGGAAATTGTATTTTCTCAGCCATCTGCTCTTCTCAAAATACTCTAGTTGGGCATCTTCCCCAGTCTGTACTTCATACTCCACACAACACGTAGGGCAGGCACTACATCTAAATTGTCAACTAATTAGAAATGTAGCCTGAGGTTGCTTACTGTGAATCAATTGCCTCTTCCTTTAAAGATGCTGCTACCCCTGGAACTGAGAGCCTACACCCAGTGGACCTTCCTGTGTTCTTGGCAGTGGTACCAGTCAGTGTTCTGCAGCCTGTGAATCAGTTGTAGGGGTAAGTCTTTCAGCTTCAAATGATGTGTCCAGTTGAATTTATGAAAGAGAAAGTTTGGGGTATAGAAATTTACATACAAAGTAAACAATCACTCTCTTGAGAAGAAATCTCTCATACAGCAGTACCTTGGAATCACAAATTTGAGTTTCTGTGTGTGTGTGTGTGTGTGTGTGTGTGTGTGTGTGTGGTACTGGGGATTGAGCTACACCCCCGAGCTACACCCCCAGTCCTTTTTACTTTGAAACAGATTCTTGCTAAGTTACAGCACACTGGCTTTGAACATGCATTCCTCCTGTCTCAGCCTCCCAAGTACTGAGATTATAGGCCTGTGTCACAGAGCCTGGCTTAAGTTTCTGTAATTTGTGGGGTCTTTTTGCTATGTTTTGTTTTGTGGGGTTTTTTCTTTTTTTTTTTGGTATTGGGGATTGAACCCAGGGACATTCTACCTCCAAGCTGCACCCCCAGCTCTTTTCATTTTTTAAAAATTTTGAAACAGGGTCCTGCTAAATTGCTGAGGACCTCACTAAATTGCTGAGGCTGGTCTCAAACCTGCAATCCCCCTGTATCAGCCTCCTAAGTACTGGGATTACAGGCATGCACAACCACACATGACTGAGTTTCCATAATCTTTGTGTACATAAGGACACCTGTGTCTAAAATGGCTTTATAATTGGGGTTTCCATTTTATTTTATCATTTTCTATAGTTAATTTTGAAAATTGGCTTTTTGAATATTAATTTATAAACATACTTCCTTGGATTTCTTTCCTAAAACACATTGAGGTTCACAACTGCTTGTGATAATGAAAATACATGCAATATAAACTCTAAAAAAAAATCCCAAGTATCAACCTCTTCTGTCTTAACGACTTCAGTTTAATTTGTCTCATAAGAATTACTAGTAGCCAGTGGTACAATCCTCTATGGTGGCTGGTTGATTTGTCTCTGAGTCTATCTGGGTTAATTTTTAGTTAAAGCTTATATTTCTGACTTTATATGTGCCCTCATTGAGGGATATTTATGGACTTTGCATTTACTAAAGAATTGAATAAGAGCATCAGGTATAATTTCAGGTTGAACCCTGGCTACTTTCAAATGGTTGTGAACTCTGAGGGACTAGTGGAAGCTCAGAAAGACTAAAAATCACTGATGTAATTTTATCACTTTATTGTATATTTTAAAATATATTTATATCATATCTCTGGAAATTTTGGAGGATAAACTGTTCTATGTAAAAATTGTTCATCAATTCATTGAATGTCCACAGAATTTTAATTTTCTTAAACAGACACTATGAATCTTGTGTGACATGCTCTTCTGTAGGCGTTCATTCTGAGACCTGATGGATATTTAAAAATAATCCCATTGTAGTTTCAAAGACAAAATAGAGTTAGAATATTTAAGCATAGACCAGGAGCTTGAAAATATCTTCCCATGGAATTTAACAATAATCACAAATTAAAATAATGATCTGTTAGGAAAGCTGTGAATTGTTCTTACTATTTTTATTATAAATATTATCCTGAATACAAACACATGCTTTTTAAAGCAAAGCGTATTTTTACTTATGTAAAGTCAGTACCCTGCTGGTTAAGCCAATAGCTATGCTGGCTCCCTAAACTCAAATATCCCCCTTTGGGGCAACAGAATGAAAGCAAGAGGAGAGGTCACCCACATCAACCAGAGTGTTTATGTTTAGGCATGAGCCTTGGACATATGAATCTAGGAGATAATACAGGAGCGGATCAGTTGCCACTTCCTCCTTTCCTGAAAGATGGACAGAAACATTTTGTTCCCTAAGTTAAATTATTCTCTTGGGAACTCAAAAGGGAAGGATCCTGGGTTCTTATCCTTTGGAATGTAAATTTATATTTTTAGGGGGAAGATCAAACTAATGTCTCCAAGCTTAGAACCCCTGGGATATCTCTGTGTTCTCCAGTCTTCTCTTCCTTGAAATGTAAATGTGGAACTCTAAAGAAGTAAATCTTGATCTAAAGCTGTCTATCTGGGCAGCACAATTTAACTTTATTCCTGGTCCAAGTTTGAATACAATTTGCACAGAAAGCCCGAACTGTTCAGAAAAATGTGAAGAGCACAGTAGTATTCAAGAAAAGATGCATTGTGCTTTATCATTTTGTTCACAAAAGTGGCAAAATTTTGTATAAGAAAATTCGAGAATTTGACAAAATAAAAAGGTAAAAAATGAAGCAGGCCTCATGTTATTCATGAGTTTCATAATGTAGACAAAAACAGCTCTACTCATGCTGGGGGGAGGGGGTCCCTGAAAGAGAGTAATTGTTGATGTTATTGGGAGGTGAGCTTTTATTTTTTCTTGTTGTCTCCTATTTGCTCCTTTGTGATTGGTCAGAATTGGGTGTTGGGGACCCAATGTCTTTTGCCCAGTTTCAATCCTTAATTTGGATCTCTATTCTAAAGATCAGTGGGCTCTTCTAATCTCCTGGCACCACCAGGCTGAAGTTTTTACCTTCCCTATTTCTGTTCTTTATACAGATGGCCTCTTTTAACCCTTCCCAAATCCCAGGTCCTCTGCTCTCCCTCCAAAGTGGGCTCAATATTTCTGAGTTCCCCCTCCACCCCACTCTCTCAGTCCTCTTTCTTTGAAGGGATTTTCTTTGGAGTTCCCTTATCTGACTAAGGGAGTTCCTCCAGAAGTGTATAAATAACTTGAATCCTCTCCTGCAATCTAATTAGCCAGGGAAGATTAAAGGAGAAGTTAAGGTCCTCACCATGTCCACCCAGACAGACATCCATTCTTGTCAGGGATGTTACCTTAGAGACTTTATTTACATAGCAAAATAGCTTTTGTTTGCATTGAAGTTATGCCTCTCACCTTCCCAAATTCCCCTGGAACCCAGAAGAATTTTTCCCCAGGCTATTTGCTATTTGGTCCCATTCATTGCCTATAAAATTATTTATTCTTCCTCTAAGATTTCCTAAAGATCCCACTTCCCTCTTCCCTAGGAAGAGGATATTTAAGCTCCAACTATCTGGCTCTTTGAGCTTCTATTTTCTATGACTCCCATTCATTTGTTTGTATATGAATACATATGTATGTCTCTGCTCCTATTCATCTATCCATTGTCAATTTGTTTTATAGACTCAAATTATTGAAACTTCAGGGAGTGGAAAAAAGTTTCTTTCTCCTCTACAACATCAGTACATTTTTGTATGTTTGTATCTGACATTGTCCTAATAATTCAAATGTATTGTTGTCCTCAGGCATTTCATTAGATGTTTTTTTTGTGTGTAATATCCAACCTTCAGGCAGTGGAGTCATCACAATGGAATAAAAGAAAACAATGAATTGCATTTTTATTCTTCCATAAGATGTATTAGAATAAATCTTACAAGGAGAGACAATTTGTGCTGTAAGGCTAGTAAAGAACTTTTATACAAAAGGACAAGGGGGAAAATAAATCTTATGCAGTATTATTTAGGACAGTAACCAAACTTCAAATAACGTTATATCATTGTATATGTATTGTTGCTGATGTTGATTTATAGTCTCATTTTGCTAAAATAGAGAATTATACCAGTGAGAAAACACACATAAATGTTATATTCTGTAAATAATGGAGATAAAATACACTAGAAATGATGATACACAGAGCTAAGTAGAAACAACTATCACTGATTTGATAATAATTGTTTTAAATGTACTAATTCTAACCAAGTAGGCACTTGGGAAGATTCAAATATTCTGTACACCTTGCTCTCACTGAATGTATGAATTTCAGTATTCATGTATTCCTTCTCAAAGCTGTGCACTATCATCCTGAAGAGTCAACTTCTCCAGCTCCTGAATGGAATATTGCTGTAAACGTTAGTATAGTAAGTAGATGGCCTTTTTATGCTTTTAATAGGCTAGCTTGAATAGCTTCATAATGTCAATAGTCATTTAGAAAATGATGTGATTTGGAGAGAATGGTGATTTCCCTTTCCCTATTGGTGTCTTCGGGCCAGACTTCTGCAGCCAAAGTGATGAGGAGCTATGAGGCAATTAAACAATAAATGTGAAGTCAGCCTCCTCACTTTTACTCAGAATTGGACAATCTCCACCAAACAGATTGGACAAACACCCACTAAAGCCAAAACCGGAGGCAGTGGTTCCAAAGAAAAGAGTGTTATAAAATTCTGTACATGTGCTCCAGGCCACAGGCCAGAGGGAGAATTATCTAATGGTTTATGTGATGATATAACTCTCTAGTATTTGTAATATGTAGGTAATTGCTTCAGTTGTCTTCTCATTTCATATAATCACACACACTATATATATATATATATTCTTTTCCACTTTTCTCAGATTAGTGATCCAAATTCAAGTTTAGCATGAAATGTTCCACATAGTAAAATAGTGTTGTGTTGTTAGCAATATAAACTTAACATAATATTCTCTAGTTCAGCCAGGCGTGGTGGTGCATGCTTGTAATCCCAGTACTTTGGGAGGCAGAGACCGAAGGATCCAGGTTCACAGCCAGCCTCAGCTCTCTCGCTCTATCTTCCTCTCTCTCTCTCTCTCTCTCTCTCTCTCCTTAGTGAGGCCCTCCACAACTTCGTGAGACCCGGTTTCAAAATAAAGTATAAAAAAATAGGGCCAGGGGCATAGCGCGGAGGTAGAACGCCCCTGCGTTCAATCAATCCCCGGTACCGCAAAAAAAAAAAAATTTCTCTAGTTCATCCATTGTTGGATAGACAATGACAAATTAAATTAAAATATAATAGTAAAATCAGAACTTCCTACTATCTCTCATTATCAATTTCTTCGTATGAAATAGAATGCTTATTACAAGACTTCCTAGGACTACTGAGATATATACCTATGTCATATACATAGGTATTAATATATAGGTTATACAGTGATAAAAGTTATCAAATCATTATGGAAAAACAAAAGACCCAAAATAGCCAAATCAATTCTCAACAAGAAGAACCATGTAGGAGGAATCACAATTCCTGACTTCAAAATATACTATAGAGCTATAATAATAAAAACAGCGTGGTATTGGCACAAAACCAGACATATAGACCAATGGAATAGAATAGAAGATACAGAAACAAATTCATACACCAATTGATTTTCAAAAAAGGTGCATAAAACATATGTTGGAGAAAAGACAAGCTTTTCCAAAAATCACTTTAGGAAAACTGGTTATTCATTTCTAGAAAAATGAAATTAAATCCCTACCTCTCACCCTACATAGGAGTCAGCTCAAGATGGATCCAAGACCTGGAAATTAGACAAGAGGCTTTGAAATTACTAGAGGAGAACAAAGTTCCAGCATGCCAACATATAGGCACAGGTAGAAACTTCCTCAATAAATTTCCCAAAGCTAAGGATGCTAAAACCAGAATTAATAAATGGGATGGCATTAAACTAAAAAGTTTCTGCTCATCAAAGGAAATCATCAAGAGTCTAAAGAGAAAGCCTACAGAATGAGAGGAGATCTTTGCCAGCTATTCCTCTGATAAAGGACTATTATCTATAATATACAAAGCACTTAAAAGACTTAACACTAAAAATAAGCCAATCAAGAAATGGGCAATTGAACTAAATAGGCACTTCACAAAAGAAGAAATACAAATGGCCAATAAATAGATGGAAAAATGGTCAACATCATTAGCAATCAGGGAGATGCAAATCAAAACTGCACTGAGATTCCATCTAACCCCAATTAGAATGGCAACCATCAAGAAGTCAAACAATAAATGCTGGGGAGGATGTGGGGAAATAGGAACTCTTCTACACTGTTGGTGGGTAGTTAGTGCAGCTACTATGGAGATCAGTGTGGAGATTCCTCAGAAAACTTGGAATGAATCCACCATATGATCCAGCTACACCACTCCTGGGCATCTTTCCAAAGGGACAGAAATCAGAATACTATAGTGATAAATGCATATCTATGTTTATAGCAGCACAATTCATAATAGCTAAATTGTGGAACCAATCTAGGTGTCTATAAACATATGAATGGATTACAAAATCATGGGATATACACACAATGGTGTTCTACTCAGCAATAAAGAAAAGCAAATTTATGTCATTTGCTGGAAAACAGATGGACCTGGAGATCATTATGTTAAGTAAGATTAGCCAGTCACAGAAAGTGAAGTGTTATGTATTTCCTCTCATATGTGGAAGCTAGGGAGTAGTAGGGATACAGGAGGGACTTTAGATAATGGAAGAGAGAAACCCCAGTGGAGCAAGGGAGATGGTCCAGGGGAAGTTGGAGGTGGATGAGAAGGAAATTAATGAAGGAATCATTTCCACTGACATTATGTACATATGTGAGATTACTGATGCCAATATCCTGTATGTGGGAAGGGTGGGGTGGGGTGGGGAGGAAGCCGGGGAAAAGCTGACCAAGTGCTGTGTGCATGTATGTTACTATCACTATGAACTATATTACGATGTAAGACCATAATGCACCAATAAAAGTATAAAAATAATTCCTTAAAGATTATCAATTTCATATTTATGACTTAATGGATATCTACCTGTCATCTATAGTACATTGTCAAGTTACCTGATTCTGTTTCTTTGGAAACTGCTTTGTAACTCTGTAAGTCATAGTTGATTGGTAATGCAAAATAATTCTTGTTTGTAGATAGGAAGATAATAGATAATTCTTTTTTCTGTCTTTCTGAAAAAAAATGCCTTTGATTCCAAATTAAAACCTTTAAATTGTTCTTCTTCACTTCTATATAAAAGTCATGATTTTATCCTTTTTATAAATGATCTCTCCATTCACATTATTTCCAAATGGTTGTTTATCTCTCATGGCTGGATATTCTCTTTCCAGTGACCCCCAGTTTTATGCAGCTAAGTTTACCATTACTGTCACAAGTAAAATGTCAGTTCATTTAATCTCCAATATAACATTTGATTACATTATATGGCTTTAAACTCTTTTATTGAAGATGAGATATCACTATTAAATTTTATTAATTTTCTGTTATAAGCAGACTATTAAGTTAGCCAAGAAAAAAATAAACTAAGCCAAAACCTCAAGATAATGGGAATAACAAGAACGAATCAAGAAGGAACGAATGCAAGAGTGATAATGGATGCAGCACATTAACTGGCATTACAGCTAAACAGATCAGTGCAGAAGGAGAAAAGCAAAGTGTGAGATAATCCCAGGAAAAAAGTTTTGAGAAAGAAGACATCATATTTTACAAAGGTACTAAATACTTATAAATTCCCACTATTTTTGTATTTGAATAATAAGAATAGAGAGAATGGGAACAAAACTGTTTCTCAACGGTAGCTTTAGTTCTCTTATACTTTTTTTCTTTCAAATGTAAGAATGCTAATTAATTACACAAGGTGATGATATACTGTTAATGTGTTTTTATCTTCTTACATCTTCTATGAGTTGTAGCATTACAAATTCACGTATATTGAATTAGTGAATAAAGCATATTATCTAAAAATTTTGGCAATATTTGTTTAGGAAAATACAGGACAAATGACAAATTACTTCAGTGCACTGACACATTTTCTACATGTTTTCTTTTTAAATGTATTGAGTCATAATTATTCTGCATACCATTATCCTTTATTAACACATTTTTAAAATTTTCATAACTCAGTAATATCTGTAACATATAGTGACTGTTTATAATGTGCCACAAAGATGGTTGTGAAATGCTGCTCTCAGAAGTAACAAACATAAATGCACACGGGCAATGGCACAGATTTCAGTAGACTACGGTGTTTCTCTCTCTCTCTCTCTCTCTTTAATGGACTCTGCTCCAGGGATACTTCTCAGAGAAGGAGCAGCCAAAATTGCTTCTTCTTCCTTTGGCTCACAAATCTTGGAAAAATAGAGAACCCCACTGAGCTCAAAGGAAGAGTACCCATTGGGTTGTGCAATTTGCTCATATTTCATTTTCTTTTTCTTTGTTATGGACCTCTAAAGATGAAAATTTGCTGCAGACTTTAAGTTTAAGGGGAAAGGATTTCAAAGAAAAGCAAAACACATATGCAATGACAAATGTTATGTTTATATCTTGTTAGCGAGTTCCTTGAAAGTGCTTGCAGCTTTGAGGTAGAGTAAAGAAGGTTGGGTAAATAATATTCCCTGCAGAGTGCAAGTTGTACATAGAGAGAAATCCTGCAGAGAAACTTAGAAAGCCTACACCACGAGAAATGCTTTTCAGCAGGGAAGTCTCCCTCTGAACTTGCACATAGGTCCAAATGACATGAAATGCTTCTTCATTGATAATGACAGGAGTTTAAATAACTTTCAGGTGATGTCTATACAAAAACTATAAATTGAATCATAATTCAAAGTTTCAATTCAATGCAGTAATCCTACTTACAGAACAGAGAACACCTGTGATAAATCAAAATGGTATACAGAGTTGACACAGTTTTCTGGTGAAGTATTGGATTTTTCTCAGCATACAACTGTGTATAAATAGATTAAAAATAAAACTAGATTTGACAAACACTACTCACTCAACAAATACATGCTACATACCTGCATGCCCATGTGTATATATGATTCTAGGTTCTGTAAATACAATAAGAACAGATATGGTATCTGTTCTTATTTAATAACATTATATTAGATATGGAAGGCTATAAAATTTTAGCATATAAATAAGTATATAAATGTATTACAAAGACAGGACACTTTCCAAATGTGATAAGTGTTATTATAAAGGAGATGAGAGAGTGTAGTTACAGAGAATAAATGATCATAGAAATTGAGGATTGGCTACTTTGGCTAAGACCGTTAATGAATGCTGACAGAACAAGTTTAATTTAGAGCTATGCATGATAAGAAAGATATAAGAGCTTGAAGATTAAGGGCAGGCGCATTCAGGCAGAGAAAATAAGATGTGCAACAATTTTGAGAATAGAATGAGTTTGCATGTTTTGGAGATAATGACAATAACAATGACAGAATCCAGGGTGGCTTGAACAGAAGGAAAACTGAAGAAGGAAGAAGTAGAACATAAAGACAGGGGATTGTTTCTATCAACTGAAGGCTAGAATTGCCAACATTACATGAATAAGGCTATTGATTATTGATAGAACAAAGAGACTAATGGGCAGGTGGTGCTGTATACATCATGGATATGCTGGGCCATGCTCCCTGTGGGATGGAGAAGGACAGCATGATGCTTCACCAGTTTACTCACAATAGTGTACAATGTAAAACTTACATATTTTTTACTTTTGGAATTTTCCATTTACTATTTTGTGAATAATTATAAAATGATGGAAAGAGAAACCTTGGGCAAGGGGGAACTACTGTGTTCAGAAAATACTGTAAATGAGAAGACATTATCTTGAAGAGGAAAACTGAATCAAATATTATTCCAAGTCTGGTGTGGTGGGGCATACCTGTAATCCCAGTATGTGGGAGGTTGAGAGAGGAGAATTGCAGGCTCAAGACCAGCCTCAGAAACTTAGTAAGACTCTGAGCAACCTAGCAAGACTGTGTTTCAAAACAAACATAAAAAAAAAGGCTGGGGGTGTAGCTTGGATATATAACACCCCTTGGTTCAATCCCCAGTACTACACACACATGTAAAATTATTCTAAGGGGTCATCTTTAATGAGGGTACAGAAACATTTTAGAGTAATGGAAATCTCAATTGCAGAGATGTTTATATGACTATAAAAATTGTGAAAACTTCTTAAAATGTATCCTTTATTGAGTGACTTTTATTACATGCAAGTATAACTTAATAAAAAAATAACTTTCTCATACATGTAAGATGTGGTAGATTGTGAGTTTCCAATATCTGTATAAAATTAGTAAAGGCAGATAAAATACAAACAATTATTTCACAATATTAGAAAATGTAGAGGAAAGAATCCTTTCTCCTTTTTTTTATACTTTTGTTGGTGCATTATAGTCTCACATCATAATGTAGGAGTCCTTTCTAGGTGGTTGTTAACATTTTTATCCTATGAGAAGTGCTGTTTGAGCCAGGCATGGTGGTATATGCTTGTAATCCCAGTACTTGTTGAAGGCTGGGACAAGAGGATCATAGGTTCCAGGTCAGCCTCAGCAATGTAGTGAGGCCCTCCACAACTTAGTGAGACCTTGCTGTTTCAAAATAAAAAATAAACAGGGTGTGATGACACACACTTTGAATCCCAGTACTTGGGAGACTGAGACAGGAGGATAGCAGGTTCGCGGCCAGCCTCTGTAACTTAGTGAGACCCTGTTTCAAAATAAAAGAATAAAATAGGGCTGGGGGCATAATTCAGAGGTAGAATGTCCCTGGGTTCCATCCCCAGTACCACAAAAAGCAAATAAACAAACAAACAAAAAATAAAATAGTACTGGGGTGTATCTCAGAGGTGGAATGCCCCTGGGTTCAATCCCCAGTGCCACACACACACCACAAAAGAAGTTCTTGTTACTTCTGAGGACCAGCTGCAATTCCACTTCGCTCCCAAAAGAAGGACCAAAGTTGTGAGAGATAAGAATCAGCCATGATAGCCGGGCGTGGTGGCGCATGCTTGTAATCCCAGTACTTTGGGAGGCGGAGACCGGAGGATCCGGGTTCACGGCCAGCCTCAGCTCTCTCTCTCTCTCTCTCTCTCTCTCTCTCTCTCTCTCTCTCTACTTCGTGAGGGCCCCCGCAACTTCGTGAGACCCGGTTTCAAAATAAAGTATAAAAAATAGGGCCGGGGGTGTAGCGCGGAGGTAGAACGCCCCTGGGTTCAATCCCCGGTACCGCAAAAAAAAAAAAAAAAAGAATCAGCCATGCTCCACGGTCACTCAAGATGCTTGTGGAGGAACCTCAGGTGCAACAGGAGGCTCCTCATATTCTGGCTGATTTCTGGAGCTGACTGATATAAGTCAGCATGGAATCTTTTTAGCCCAGGAATGCTTGGGAGGAAGTTGCAAATGTTACCAAGTGTCCCATTAAGACATCTGCTGTAATCTTAAACTGCAAGGGTAAAGGATAAGAAATTAATTTAGAAATTGTTTAAGGGAAGACATGTACTTCACAGAACTCTGGAGAGAGACATCTACTCTTTTCTCGAGTATAGATCCATGAGGGTCACTTTCAAGGTAAGGGAACAGGTGAAATGTGGGGGAAATCATCCCAAAATTGAAGCCAGGCTTGCCCCAGTGACATTACCAGTAGATGGAGGCTATCAGCCATTCTCTCACGATAAAAAGGTATTGTGGGAGGGGCTTCCATGATGTTTAGACACTAAGTGTCATCATTAGACATACAAAAATTAGAAAACTATGACCATGAATCAAGAAAAAGAAATGAATACTGAAAGTGGGGCTATAAGTCATTCCGACTGTAGAGTTGGCAAAGACTTTAAAATACCATTTTTTAAATGGAAATTTGACTTAAGAAAAAAAAGGAATAAAAAAAGAGTAGCCCCTTTGAGCTTTGCTTGTCTCATCCTTCTGTCCCCTGGTGTCCTCCTTTGGTCACCACGCCATCTTGGAAAGGACTGATGGTTACAGTGTTTACTACCAGGATTGCAGAGTAGGAAAAAGAGAGGTGAATTGGAAGCCCAGAAGCAATAAAATGAAAACTGGCAGAGTCAGTAATGCTGCTTACTGTAAGCATTGCTGGTAATTCTTACACTGAGAAGAAAAGTGAATGTGGGCTCATGAAGCTGAGATTAAGGTTTTCCTTATTTTACTTTTATTGCTGCCACCAAACTGATAATTTTCTAAAAAGGCATTTATGTTTATAATGTGCCCGTCTTCAAATGTCAGCAGAAATACAATTGAAACTAAGCAAAAAAATAAATCACAGTTAGTTTTAGAATTCCGGCTCGACAGTTATTTTTCTCTCAACATATCTAAGATACCATTCACTTATTCTAATTCCAATTGTTCCTCTTGAATACTCCACAATCAATCTGTTGGTTCATTTAAAAACTTTCTCCCCTCTTCTATGGCTGTTCCTAGGATTTACTGTATTGTTTTAATTTGCATTACTTCATTATGGAACTGTAGGTAAATCTACTGTAGATGTTGATTTCTGCCTCATTGTTACTACTTGGGATTTGTAGGGCTCTTTAAATTTGTGGATTTTCTTTTTAAATCTCAGCTTTTATTTTTTTTTCAAGAATTAACTCTCTCAAAGTCTATATTTCTTTTCCTGGACCTCCAACTAAATGCATTTTAGACCTTTTTCTGCATCTTTTGAGTTTGTCAATTATCTTCTTCACTTAGCAATTCCTTTCTCTTATGTTCTTCATTCTGGATATTTTCTTCTAATCTGTCTTCTAATACACTAATTCTTTTATTTCTTTATTAAGCATTGGGTTCTAATTTTATGCCCCAAAGTATTAAGATTATACTTTCTATGTGGGTTCTAATCATATTTGTTGTGTGTGTGTGTGTCTGTGAGTGTGTGTCTGTGTGCTGTGTGTGTGCATGCGTGTGTGGTTCCAAATAGAAAATAGAATAAGACTGGGGGTGCAGCTCGGAGGTAGAATGTCCCTGGGTTCAGTCCCCAGCACCCCACAAAAAAAAGAAAAAACTAGCAAGCCATGCATAAGTTTTTGTTGAACACTGATATACAGTTAAGGAATAGTGCAGCAATAAAAATGATTGTTATAGTTAGATATAAAATATCTCCTAAAGAGCTCATTTATTAATGCTTGGAACTGATGTAATTGAGTCATGAGGGTTGTAATCCTAGCAGTGGATAAATCCATTGTAATGCATTTTTCTGGGTGGTGACCCAGGCCAGTACAGTGTGGCTGGAGGCAGGTCTCTGAGGGTGTGGCCTTGGGGATTATATGGTTCCTTCTCCCCCTGCTCTCTCTCTTGCTTCCGCCTCCATGATGCAAGGAGCACAGCCCATGTGCTCTCCCTCTTTCCACCTCCAGCCACCATACTCTGAAATCCGTGGTCCTCAGCCTCACATGAACTGAACCCGAAACCTTAAGAAAATAAATCTTCTTTCTTCTAAATTACGTGGTCAGGTCTTTAGATTACGGCTGTGAGGATGCTGACGGGAACAATGATTCATCCCAAAGAATCCACAACATCATTTACTGATATGTAATATGAAAAAAATGTAAGTGATTGCTATAAACTAATAATGTGCTATTAAAAAATCCAGCAATACACCAATCTGAACTTCACTGGGCAATGGGAAGTTTTGTTGTTTTCATATTCTAATCTGCAAAGAGAACCTGAAATACTGTTAGAGTCCAAGATTGTGTTCAACAGCTTTTTGGTTGGTTTAACTCCACTCTGTTATAAATGAACTCAATTAAAGAAGACTATTAATTGCTGCATTTGTGCCATTTCATTTACAAGGAATTACTAAAGCCAGTACAACACTGAGGGTAAGACTTTTTTCTTTCCCCCTCAAAGCAGCTGGTCATAGAAAAGGATGGCTCCCTCAAGAACCATAAAACTCTTCCATGTGACAGGCAAGCAGGAAAGGTGAGAACAAAATAAACAGCACTGCTAGCAGGAGCTGTCACCATGATGAATGCTGATGAGCAATAATTAATGTGGATTCTCCTAAGCAAAGCCCACAGGTCTGAGCTGATGCCACCGACTAACAGAAGGAAAAAGGACCCACAAATGAAGAAACCAGATGAAACAAGACTTTCAAAAAGCAGGAAGCCAGAATAGTAGAGCTGTGCAAATGTCTGGCCCTCTAGCATTGTGTGAGCTCAGGAATATCACTTAGTTCTAGAACCAGTGAATAAGTAGTGTCCAATATACGTTACCTCTAATGTGTGTGATTATTCTTTCTACAGTCATTTCCTTGATCATTGCTTGTCTTAGTCACCCGTTGCCTGACAAATACTTATGGACGATTAGGTAGTGCATAATTTTGAAAAATTAATGTTTATTTTTGTTTGTATTGTACAGTTTTTGTCATTTATTTATGTATTTATTCATGTATTAATTAATTAATTAATTAATTTATTTATTTATTTATTTCTCTGCTCTGGCATTGAAAGATGTGAATACAAAAACATTTATGATAAATCATTTACACTCATGTACCAATATAACAGTAACCACTATTTTTAATGTGACAGTGTTTATTTATTTATTTATTTATTTATTTTTGCGGTACTGGGGATTGAACCCAGGGGCATTCTACCTCCGAGCTATACTCCCAGCCCTATTTTTTATTCTTTATTTTGAAACAGTGTCTAACTAAGTTGCAGAGAGCCTCACTAAGTAGCGGAGGCTGGCTATGAACTTGCGACCCTTTGGCTTTGAGCCAGACATGGTGGTGCCACACACCTGTAATCCCAGTACTTGGGAGGCTAAGGCAGGGGGATTGCAGGTTCCAGGATAGCCTCAGCAATGTAGAGAGACTCTAAGCAATCTAGCAAGACCCTATTTCAAAACAAAATATTAAGAAGGGCTGGGAGTGTAGCCCCTGGGTTCAATCCTCAGTACCAAAATAAATAAATAAGTAAATAAATAAATAAATGCACTGTGCAAATTTTCATTAAAATGTTTCAGTAACATCCTCAAGTAAAAACTGTCACATTTGCCGTGTGTGGTGGAGCACACTTGTAATCCCAGTACTTGGGAAGCTGAGACAGGAGAATCACAGGTTCGCAGCCAGCCTCAGCAACTTAGTGAGGCCCTCTGCAACTTAGAGAGACCCTGTTTCATAATAAAGAATAAAAAATAGGGCTGGGGGTGTAGCTCGGAGGTAAAACGCCCCTGGGTTCAATCCCCAGTACCGCAAAAATAAATAAATAAATAAATAAAAACTGTCACATTAAAAATAGTGGTTACTGTTATGTTGGTACATGAGTGTAAATGATTTATCATAAATGTTTTTATATTCACATCTTTCAATGCCAGAGCAGAGAAATACACATTTACATACTCCTTGAGATCTTGTCAAGGCAATGAACTTCAGCAGGTCATTCTTTGATCAAGAAACAACTTCCATGCATTGCCTCTTCCATGGCTGAGGTTTAGGTCATAGGTTATACGCAGCATCTCCTTCAGCCCTCAATGTACAGGTGTTTGTGATCCGGTTGACATGTCAGGGTTCACCGTAAGTCAGGACACCATTCTCCAGTGTCACCTTTTCAAATTCCCAAAAGCTGACACCTGTGTGCTCTTATTATAATGTAGGAGAAGTCGTCAAGGAATTCTCAGCAATTGTCTCTTTTGTGGACTGGAAATGTTTTATCAGAAAAAAAAATACATTTATGATGAAGAGGTATTTCGGGCATTTGGGTGGATGCCACACACCCTCATCAGACTCTCCTCTACTGGAAGCACTTGTCACAGTTTTTCCAATTTTGGTTTTCATCACTGGATTTAATGTAATTTATCATGTCAAGCTTAACCTTCTTTTTCCCCTTTAAATTAATTCTCCTCTAAAGACAGATTGTGTGGTTATTTTATAAGAATTGTCTTAGTTTCTAATTTTTGGCCTAGTTACTCTTTTTTTATTTTTTTGGCAGTACTGGGGATTGAACCCAAGGGCATTCTACCTCCAAGCTGCACCCCCCAGCCCTATTTTTTATTCTTTATTTTGAAACAGGGTCTCACTAAATTGCAGAGGGCCTTACTAAGTAGCTGAGGCTGGCCACGAATCGGGATCCTCCGGTCTCAGTCTCCCAAGTACTGGGATTACAAGGGTGCACCACCACGCCCGGCTGACCTAGTTACTCTTTATAGTCCTTAGCTAAAACATTCATTTCCAAAATGCTAGGGAAAAGAAACAGAAGAAGATGAATATCTCTGCGGGAAGGAGGAAGGAAAAAAGGAACCGGACATCTGAGTTGGCACTTACAAAATGCCAATACCAGAGACAGAGTGAGCCTCCTCTGGTAATGGTGAACGGGTTCTCTTTGAGCGCACTCTTGATATGCTAAATTTCACTCCACAATCTAGCCTTAGTGGAATCCCTCTTGGTTCATTTCAAGTCTAAAGAAAGCTGAGCCATAAACATTTTAAAATAAAAACATATGACCCTTCATTTTTTGTGATTGGCTAATCTCACTTAACATAATGCTCTCCAGATCTTTCCATTTTCTTGCAAATGCTGTTATTTTGTTCTTCTTTATTGCTGAGTAGAATTCCATTGTGTGTATTTCCCATAATTTTGTAATCCATTCATCTGTCGATGGACATCTAGGTTGGTTCCATAATTTGGCCACTGTGAATTGTGCTGCTATGAACATGGGTATGCATATATTACTGTT
>PVJS01038214.1:0-19527 GCA_004027185.1 Glis glis
TGTTCATAGCAGCACAATTCACAGTGGCCAAATTATGGAACCAACCTAGATGTCCATCAACAGATGAATGGATCACAAAATTATGGGAAATACACACAATGGAATTCTACTCAGCAATAAAGAAGAGCAAAATAACAGCATTTGCAAGAAAATGGAAAGATCTGGAGAGCATTATGTTAAGCGAGATTAGCCAATCACACAAAATGAAGGATCATATGTTTTCATTAATATGCGCAACTTAGGGAGTAGTGGGGACACAAAAGGGACTCCAATGACAATGGAGAACCCTCAGTGGTGCAAGGGAAGGGGTACAAGGGAAGGGGAAGGGTAAGAAAGTAGTGAATTCATGGAATTACTGTCATAAACAATGTGTATATATAAGATTACACCAACATCATTCTCAGTGCTACATGTGGGGGGGAGGGAGGGAGGCGGGGGGGAGGGACACCAAGAGCTGTGTGCATGTATGTTAACACCAAACTGATACTCATTGTGATGTGAGACTACAATGCACCAATAAAAACATAAAAAAATAATTTTCAAATGACAGTAAAAAAAAAGAAACATAACACAATATTATTGTCACAAATCCTTAATATCATCAAACATTGTCTTAGAATTCACATATTTCACACTTCTTTGAGTGTCTAGTAACTGTTTTGCTTCTAAAACAATTTGTTGGTTTGAATTGGGGCCCCACTAGGAATGATTCAGTGTTACTGATTTATATGTCTTATAGGTCTATTGTTATCTATGGGTAATATCTACTTCAATCTTCACACTCCACACTCATCTTCTAAAACCTTTCCTTGAAGAAACTAGGTTATTTATCACATAGATTTTAAGGACTGTGGACTCCCACATAAAAACACACATGAGATATCCTCCCAAATCTATTTTTTTTCAAATTTGCTTCCATTGTTGCTTATATTAGCACATGACACATAAACTTCAAATTGGACTGGCTTAAGACAGTAGAAACATATTCCTTCACAGGACATTTAAAGTAGATGTTAGTTATCCTTTGCACAGTGGCTCTCCTCCATACAGTGATTCATGGTACTAGGATCTCTACTTTTTGTGGCTCCACCACGTTTAAGATATACCTTTTGAGTTTGTTAGGTAGTTCCTCTCATTCCAATCAGCCAGCAGGGAGGGGAAAGGAAGATGGATTGTTTCATGTGGAAGGTGTTTTAATACACCAGACCTGGATATGAGGCACACCACTTCCACTCATAGTCCACAGTCATACTTAACTGCAAAGGGGGCCGAATAGTGTGTTTAGGTATGGGATAGGAGAAAGAAGAAATGGGATTAGTGTAAAATAATCTAGTCTCCAACCCTCTCTAAGAGCTATATATATATATATTTTTTTCGTTACTGGGGATTGAACGCAGGGGCATTCTACCTCCGCGCTTCACCCCCGGCCCTATTTTTTTTTATACTTTATTTTGAAACCGGGTCTCACGAAGTTGCGGAGGGTCTCACTAAGGAGAGAGAGAGAGAGAGAGAGAGAGAGAGACACAGACAGACAGACAGACAGAGAGAGAGAGAGTGTGCGCACGCGCGAGCGTGCGCGAGCTGAGGCTGGCCGCAAACCGGATCCTCAGGTCTCCGCCTCCCAAAGTACTGGGATTACAAGCGTGCGCCACCACGCCCGGTTTAAGAGCTATATTTTTAAAAGCTCAAAAGCCAAAAGAATAGCCTTTGAAAATTATTCTGCTTTGCTATCTATTAATTATAAAATTGAAAATTACTTAGTTTTGCTGGGTAACATAATAGAGTTAAAAGAAATGCTAGGGGTGAGGAAGAGAAATGTCAATTATAATTTCAAAAATGTTTCCTGCCATGTAATGTAGATTTTACAAATCTACATTACTATAGGAGGACTGAGTTTAATATAGGAGGATTAATATGGGAGGATTGCACTGACTCTGATCTACCACCATTTAGGTGGGTAAACTTGTTAATCTAATTTCTCTGATCATTGCTTCCTGTATTTATAAAATGACATGAATAATACCTTACTTTATAGAGTTGTCATAAGGATTTGATGAACTAACACAAGTGAGGGTGTTAATGCAGTGCCTTCTGATATAAGGTGGAATCTAAATAAATGGTAGGTGGTAAGAGAGAATAAATGATGAGCTGTTCTCTAACTGCTAAGTCATTCACCATTACCATTACTTGGTACTTTAGACTAAGCTTCTACATACTTCTATCCCATTTTTCTATCAAAATCTACCTGAAAAGCTTTGAATACCTGAATACTCATCCTGTATGTTGAACAACTAATAAATTCAAAAGTAGCTGAATTAAATAGGTTATAGAAAAATATAAATTTTATGTCATTTTTAATAGTACAGATTTTACTACATGTAGTTTTCAGGCTTTAAAATGGATTATTTCCATTTAAAATGGAATATTTCCATTTAAAATGGAATCGGATTAGAATAATTTTATTATTGTTCAGACTCTTGTTTTCTGCTTTATTTTGCTTTGAACTTGTCAGCATTTTGCCCTAAGCAGTATGTACAGCTGGTCTCCAAATGCCTTGACAAGCCGCCTGGTCAAGGTAACTCTCGTTGTGCCATTTCCACTGCCAGGCTGAGGGATCCAGCTGGAAATAAGAGCAGCTGTTCTTGGTGTCCTAGTTTAGGTCACTTAAAACACAGCTTCAGCTTTATCCTCTCGTAAGTACAGACATTTCAAGATCCCATGGAATGGGACACGACCCATCCATTTTATATTTGGATGCTACTTTTACTGAAGATAGCCTGCAGGGGTAGGGGTAGGGGTAGGGTGAAGGAAAAGATGGAGCAAGGGCCTAGGGATGCCAGGTCAATGATATTTATATTTTTAGAATACCTTTCACTTCCAAGAATGTGTCTCTCTAGCTGGGCGAGGTGGCACACGCCTGTAATCCCAGTACTTGGGAGGCTGAGAGAGGAGGATTGCAGGTTTGAGGCCAGTGTACGATAACTTAAGGAGACCTTGTTTCAAAATAAGATATAAAAAGAGCTGGGGGTGTAGCTCAATGATAGAGTGCCTCTGGGTTCAATCCTGAGTATCACATGCACAATAATGAGTATCTCAGTATTCTTCATCAAATCCAGCCCCTCCAAAGTTAACTGAATAAAAAAATAAGTTAGATGGTATTTCTCCTGAGAATAGGAGAACTTAGTTGGTAATCTAGCTCTGTGGGCTGCTCACCTGACAGAGAATCTTTCTTCCAAGTATAGAAGGGAGCCACCATTCCACTGCCCTGCTGAAAGCCTATTTTTATGTTCAGGAAGTAGTTATTGCAGAATCATGAGAATTGGAGATGGAAAGAATTCACTAAGCAATCCATTCCAACTTGGGGCCACTTAAGAATTTTCAGTCTGCTTTCCAAGGGTGATTTGGGCCACCAAATTCCTATCACTGTGTGCCATGAATGAGACTATCTGCATTTTTTTAAAGGGCAGTTATCTTTTTTGTAAACAATATCCAAAACTATGCATTGATGAAGATGCATAAATACTTAAACATAAAAAATCACCATAAAGTACATAAATCAATTAACAATGAGACACAAATCAAAATTTGTGTGACCCGGAATTACCCTTTGAGATAATGGGATCAATTTTGTCATTATTACCCTGAATACAATAGCAAAGTTAAATCAGAAAAATGAATCTGAAATCAGAAAAAAATGAAATCTCTCAATAGGCCTCATAATTTTACTAATGATAAAATGAGAGCTGAAAGAAGTTAAAGGACTTGCTTAAGGACTCCCAGAAAATTATTAGTAGGCTTCCTCTAACAAACCAGGGAACTATCCACTGTAGGATAATGGTGTCAATTCATTGTTGAAGTACTCTGCAAATATCTGATTGAAGTTTCAAAGTATTATTGTTACCATGATGCTTCAGAAGGATTTGGCATGATATCTGGTGAATTAGACATCTCACATGAACTAATGATTGAACTAAATTTGTGACAAAATTGGGGAAATTATGTGCTTGAAAATACCCTAAGTCAGTTACAGAAATGTAGCCTGTGAAGATGAAAACCAACAGTGTAATATTTTAGTGCAATCTCTGGCTCTGAATTGTTGGGTGCACTTTAATGATTATTGGACTTCAACAAAAGGAATCAATTTAATTAAATCATTGCCTAGTCCCTGTGAGAGCTCCACTAGGTTACCAGGTCTAGCTGTTTTAACTCAATAGATTTTTATTCAAGAAATTTTACTTATACATTCAGTGCAAGGTTTTCATCATATAAGTTTAGAGCATTCTTTCAGTGGAAGAAATTAATGAGGAGATGTTAACAATGCATATTGACTTATTTTAAAAATGAGTATACTATATTATCTACAGTAGAGGTATTATTACTCTAGAGCATTAGATTATGCCGTAATGCTCTAGAATAATAAATGTATTTACCTTAAAAAGGAGTTAAAGATTTGAAAAATAATATGAAAACTTACTAAAACCCTTGCAGTAGTCAGGGTTCTCCAGCAAAATGGAACCAATTGGTTGTACATATATATTCATATAAATAATAAATAAGTAAATATATTTGTAATAAGGAATCAACTCACAAAGTTATGGAGGCTGGCCAACTCCAAGATCTGCAGGATGAGCTGGCAAGCTGGAGACCTAGGAAAGCCGATGCAGACTCAGGTTCTAGGAAAAGTCTATCATTCAGTTTTAGTCTGAAGACAGAAAAAAGCCAATGTCCCAGTTCCAGGACCATCATCAGAAAGAATCCCCTCTTATTGGAGGGAGCCTTTCTGTTGTTGGGGCCTTTGGCTAGTTGAATGTGGCTTACCCATATCAGGAAGGGCAATCTGCTTAACTCGGTTTATCTATTTAAATGTTAATCTCACCTAAAACTATCCTCACAGAAACATATAGAATAATGTTTGATTGATATCTTGGGCCCCCCTTGACCCAGTCAAGTTGACATGTAAAATTAACTATCATATCCCCCTGTTGAAAGAACAGAGGAAATTTTAGGCTGGAAGCTTAACAACATGGAGACCATAAAACAAAGGGTAAGAAAGAACTCTACTATGGGGAAATCTTTAAATGGATAGAGATAGATGATGATGATAGATAGATAGATAGATAGATAGATGATAGATAGGTAGAATGTTTGATTTATACTTTAAGTGATAAATTGTATTGTTTTACAGAAAATGGGCACCATGGTCAATATTTCTAGAATGCTTTTATTCTGCATAAGAAATCTTTATTAGTATCCATCCTAGATATTGACATGTTTGTATTAAGAAATGGAACCATAATAAAATTTAGTTTAAATATCTGTCAGACAGGAACATTAGATAACTTACAGATTAACAGAAAACTTTCACCCTCCTTTCCTGAAGTCGCCACCTCTGTGTTCCCACTGCAGGCTTTAAGGACTCTTATCATAACACTTGCACCATTCTCTGAGACACTTGACTTTCTCCAGTGAACTTGTCTTTCAGGAAAGAAACATACCTAATTTTCTTCACACATCTGGGCAAGTCTTAGTAGTAGGCCATATTAAAATTTTTTAATTAATTAAGAAAAATTAAGAGCCAGGCGTGGTGGCGCACGCTTGTAATCCCAGTACTCTGGGAGGCAGAGAACGGAGGATCCGGGTTCGCGGCCAGCCTCAGCTCTCTCTCTCTCTCTCTCTCTCTCTCTCTCTCCCTGTCTCTCTATCTCTCTCTACCTAGTGAGGCCCTCCGCAACTTCGTGAGACCCGGTTTCAAAATAAAGTATAAAAAAAAATAGGGCTGGGGGCGTAGCGCGGAGGTAGAATGCCCCTGGGTTCAATCCCCGGTACCACAAAAAAAAAAAAAAATTAAGATCTGTATTTTAGTGACCTACCACACTCTGTGGACTCAACAAAGTCTCTTTTCCTTCCTAATTCCAGGGAAAATAATGTGAAGAATGAAAATGGATTGGATTACTTCACTACCTCATAGAGTTACTGTATCAAACAAATGAAATAGAAAGTCTGATTGTACATTGTATATTATAATCGACTTTTAAAATGGAATTATTATTTAATGCAATTTTTCATCTTTTTTTTCCAGTGGTCACCACTTAGTAACAACAACAACAAAAAAGGATTTGCTAAGAAGAAAAAGTAAGTTAGGCTTACAGGAAGGCACTTCAGGCTAAAAAGAAGGATTTTTTCTTTAATAACCAATAGGACCCTAACAACTTCCCAGAAAGATTACCTAGTAATGTGAGAAATAAGTGTGATTTAATTAAAATTTCACAAAGCAGTTCACTAATCTTCCATATTATGTCACTTTCCTTACTGCTCATCTGCTTGACTCTGATCTATTTTTCCTTAGTTTTGGTATTAGTGAGTACATGGATATGAAGGAAAGAAGACTGCAAAGACTCACAGGGTCCAGTCACTATCATTCTGTTTCACATTCATTCCTTTTTCATATTGATTTCCTTCCCTGTATCTGCTTCAGTTTAGTGCCTTCTCCACCACTGGAGGAATTAGCATTTATCAGGCTGTCTCTCTCAAATCTCCTTTAGACATGCTACTGCATAAATCCTCTCTGGTTGATTTATTAGCTTATATTCTTTTTACTGCCCTACTCTTTTTGCTTCATAATCCTGTGCTTTCTAGTTTTACAGTTACCCCAGTAAGCTTGAAATCTTCCTATAACCCAACCTGAGACCATGCTGTATAATATGTAGGGCCACTATATAGGACTCACACACTCAATGATGTCTTCACAATTCTGTAACTTAGACCCACTGAGGACAGGACATTGGAAATCACCAAGTTCACTATCTTCAGTTAAGGATGCATAAAAAAAGAGAGAAAGCAGCAAGGGAGAGAAGAAAGAGAGCGAGGAAGGGAGGGATGGAGGGAAGGGTGGGGTTGAGAGAGTACATGTGCTGTCCAAGGTCACTCAGATTTTTAGTGTCAGAGCTGGAATTAGAACTTCACTTTCTTGACTCCTAAGTTAGAGCTCTTTCCACTGGACAATTCTGTCTCTTTTTCTGGTGCTAAAGTTTTAAATACTCAGAATTGTTCAATACCTTTAAATGGCCTGGTGTAAATTCCAAGAACCAAGAGGCTTCATTCCTCCTGGGGTCACCCCGACACAGAGCCCCGAGCCAGTCATTTTCAGATCAACCCCGGGCACCCAGGAAGGTGTGTTATCAACTGTGTGTACATTGGTTACTACAAGTATCTGCAGTTTTAAGGACTCTTCGTGGATCACATTTCCCTGCAAGCTGCACTACAGTGACCCAGACACAACACTGACAGCTGTAGAGTAAATAAATAAAAACAAATTATTTTGATCTTAATAGGGGGTGGTGAGAGGTTGGGGCTGAGAGGAGAGAGAGGCAGACAGAATGAAACAGCCACAGCTGTGAAAAGAACAGATGCTGGCCAGGAGAGGGGCAGAGTGAGAAGGGGAGGAGAGAGAAGATTAGGCTCCCGCCAATGTCAGAAATGTCCAAGCTCTTGGAAAGAAATACACATACTTGGGACAGGTGGGAAGTGTTTACATTAAAACCAGAATATCAAATGCCTTTTTCAAATATTGGCCAGATCATTAAGGACCCAAGTTGACCCAAAGGAAAAGGTTGAAGTTCTCACCCAGAAAGCCTATTACAGAGAGAGTTTCCAGAATTCTTTATATTCCATTCAAATTACTATGTATCAGTTGTATGTGGCTGGATATCAGCTGTGTGCATCAACAGAGTATGCTGTGTGCCAGTCACTTTCAAAGCACAGCACCGTAACCAGTAGCCTGAGCATCAAGAAAATTGACAGAAATGCAGATTTAGTTGATTCCCGTCAGGACATTCTGATGCATGTTTGCGATTGAACCTCTGCTTGGTGGGCATGACACTGCTCAGCTTCCTCGGGAGTCCCCATAAGCCTGCCACCTCCTGTCAAAAGGCCTCCATTTGACTTCACACTCTGGTCTGTCAGGGATCTGCAGGTCTCATGCCCTGGTGTTAGCAAGCCCAAGTCTGCAAACAGAGGCAACTCGGGCAGGAGACTGTATGGTCTGTATCTCTAATAGTGGAGTCGCCAGGATAAAAACCTGAAATCCATGCATGGAAATTCACAGAGACCAACACACACCCCAACCAGAGACTGACCCAGTGCAAGGCCAGTGTCCTCAGTTTCAGGGCCATTTAAAATAGCCTTCTGCAGTGCCTCTCACTTAAGGAATGCAAAGCATTTTCCAATCCATTAAGTTATTGAACTTGAATACACAAGTGTTTAAAGAAGAGCTGGAAAATTTGATTTGAAAGAAGTTCAGTTTAACCTGAAGAAAAACTTACTGTCTATCCCCTGATATTATTTGTAGGCACTGATGATATAGTGGCTAGGAGTCAAGTGATATAGTTTCTAGTCCTACTTCTACTGATCACTGACTGTGGATAGTCACTTGTACTGTCTCATACCAAGATTCCTCTCCTATAAAAGAAAGACCTTAGAGGATTCTTCACATTCTTTTTCATCTCTAACAGAGAGTATCTTGGTAATGGAGATGGCTGATTAGTTGAACCAATTAGAACAATTAATTATGTAAGACTTCTAAGCTCAATTGTCTGTGTGTTCTGCAGGGCTAGGTTGCATATTCTCCTTTTAATAAAGTGTCCATTTGTTTTCAAATTATCTTGAAGGCTCACTTCACAGGACGTGGCACCAACATATCAGTCACCGCTTTGGGGAGAACCACTAAGTACATGCTGCTTTGTACCCAGTAGTATATATGGCTCCAACTGGGAGGAAGTCACAAAATTATCAAAGGATCTTTTTAGAGATAGACTAGAAGGTAGTTTCTAAGTCCAGAAAACCATCTTTTGATTTCCTGGGACTTTTGCACTAGGGTCTGCCTTTATGTTAAGTAATATCTCAATACATCTGAGTAAAGTCTCATTTTGCTGAACAGGACACAATTCTAAAATTACAGAATATACTTACTTTATTTTTTAGGAAAATCTGTGTTGGGAGAGGATAAAGGAATGATTATATATTTAGTACTGATTCTGTAAGGGAATTTTGATAGATGCTTTAATATGATGACCATTTCTGTTTACTACATTGAAGGAATCTAGTCTTCCTCTTCTCATTTCATCAGTGGGAGACCAGAATTATCAAAAAAGGACCTAAGATGACAATTCATACCGTGCATTAGGAGCAGACCTATCTATGACTATACAGCCAGGCTCATGATCTTTCTAATCTACCCTGATTCTTTTCCTGAGATATATATCCCCTAAAGCCCCATTATCCTCACAGAAAATAAAAAGGAGAGAAAATATATGAAAGTAAAAATATCCTTTTGGATTTTTGTACTTCTACTGCCCACTGCACAAATAACCACATTTTAATTTTTGTGAATAATGAAAATTTCAAAGATAATTAAGCTTAACTCAAAAGAACTCAGAGGCAATCACCCTAATGTGAGGAATTCAACTTGAACATCCAGAAAGACCTCACTTTTTCAGACTTTGGAAATGACAGCTGCCACAGTTTATAGATACAGAAGAACAATGACAGTAAAAATGTGTTCATTACTTACTATGTCTCAGCCATGATGGCATTGCCTAATTTAACCCTCAAAATAATCCACTGAGAGTGAAGTTGTTGTGATGCCAAAACATATATACTTGTGTATGTGTAAGAGGCGGGAATCACTAGGAGTCCTCTTAGTTGTCTGCCTCTGATTCCCATCTGAAACCCATGAAATTAGCAATTACACTTACACACAAGCAAAATATAAAATAATACCCAAGGCCAACACAAATTCAACTATTTTACTTATACGAGGGTGGCAGTTCTACAATTTTGGGAAAGTCATTTTATCTCTCTTGGATTCCAGTTTCTGATCAAATGAGGTTAAAAATATTCCCTTTATATACTTCATAGGTTACTGTGGGTAACAATTTTTTTTTCAGGGGGGAGTACTGGGGATTGAACCCAGGGACATTCTGCCTCCAAGCTATAACCCAGCACTTCTTATTTTTTGTTTTGAAATAGGGTCTCACTAGGTCACTAGGAGTCTCACTAAGTTGCTAAGACTGCTTTGATGCTCCTGTCTCAGCCTCCCAAGTACTGGGATTACAGGTGTGGACAACCACAACCTGTTTGGGCAACAATTTAAAACTGTATGAATGTAATTGTTAAACTGTAGAAAGTGATACAAAGTGAGAGAATTTGTGATTATGGATTTGTTAGTTTTTATGGTTAGCTATAGAATGTTCCCTGAAAAGCTAATGTGCTAATCCTCACAGTTGATGTAATTAAGTCATGAGTGCTATAATCTCATCAGTGGTGGACAAATCCATTGTAATGGATTTACTGGGTGGTAACCTAGGCAGGTGGGGTGTGGCTGGAGAAAGTGGGCCCCTGGGGGTGTGGCCTTAGGTACTCTGTTTGTCTTTGAATCCCTTTGCTTGCTTGCTCTCTTGCTTTCGACCTCCATGATGTGAGAGCAGAGGCTTGCTCTCTCCCATTCTCTTGCTTCTAGCCTCCACAATGTGAGAGCAGAGCCCTTGCCCTCTCCCTGTTTTCTGCCATCAAGCCCTGAGATCTTCAGACCGTGGCCTCACATGGACTTAACCCAAAATCTCCAAAACACTGCGAGCAAATAATCTTCCTTTAAGTTGTGTGGTCAGTTGTTTTGAATTCCAGCAGTGATGATGTTGACCGAGACCTGGACCTGGTGGTATTTGCAGGCAAACCTAAGCCCAGGACCAGGGCTGGCATTTGCAGCCTGTGAATCACCACTCAAACCTCCTTCGGTCATAAAATGAAAGGCAAGTCTGAACTACTCTTTGATTTGTTGTGACTTTATGCTGTTAAAAGCCACACCTACCTATATAAGAACCAAGAACTTATGAGAAATTCATATGAAATGCTTCTTCCATTGGGTACTGGGCAAACTTAGGCCCAGTCCTTTCATGACAATCCCTGGTTGGTTTGATGAGCAACCTGCATCTGGTTCCAAACTCGCCCTTACTTAACCCCAGTGGGTCCTAAATCAGCCTCAAAATTTAATTGAAGATGGAAACTGTGTATATCAGGGCACGGAGCCCTTGTTCTTACCAACCTCCAATCAGCAAAGCTTGAGCTTCCAAAGCTTCACAAAGGATGCTAGTGTTGTATGCATTTAATGACCAGGCAGAGGCACCCAGACCTCACCCTGGACTGATTACCGTAACCCAGTTTGAAAGCTCAGAGACCACAGAGCTGCTGCTGTGTGTGCTGCTGTGGCTGTTGGGTACTGTGGGGCTGCTTGGCTGCTGGCTCCTTGCAGGGCCAGGGAAATGTTCAAAAGCACAAGGCCTCCAGTAGCCTCTGGGGGAACTGCTGGAATGTTGTTTATCTTCAGACCGCAACAACTGCTCCAGTGTTTCACAACAGGAAGGTCTGACCTGGAGCTCAGACGTGGAAGGCTTAGAGAAGCAAGGCCTGAAATAACCCTCTCTTCTCTCCTACCTCTGTCTCCCCACCCTGCTGAACCCCTCTCCCGCCCAACAGTTCAGTTAAAAAAAAAAAAGCACAGCTAGGGTTGCGACCTTGAAATAGATATGGCTTTCTGAGTAGCTTGCAGTTAACTTAATACTCTAGCTGAGAGGGAGACAGCCTGATCCAACAAGACTGTAGGTGATAGGGAAACTTGAAACTATGCCTTCTTTTATTGTCTTAACCCCTTGGCTCATGAGAATTTCCCTTTTTTATACAGCATACTTGCCTTTACTCTTGATATTTTCTCTCTGGTCTCTTATATGAATGGAGAAGCTGATTGTGATTCAAATTCTAAAATACTAGGCAATGCCCAGTAACTTTAAATTAGCTCCATGTGATTTGGGGGAGTT
Source organism: Glis glis (assembly GCA_004027185.1). Lineage (NCBI taxonomy): Eukaryota > Metazoa > Chordata > Mammalia > Rodentia > Gliridae > Glis > Glis glis. Next base: position 11,868 of record PVJS01038214.1, read on the forward strand.
AGTTTCTAAAAGTCCTAAGAAGTAGCTTTATGACTGTGGACAATTCAATTAACCTAAGACTCTGTGCAAATTTGTCATGTCTTGAGAGATGACAAGAGCCCATATTCAAGGTCCTAAAGTGAGCAGGTTGTATAAGCTGAGGAGATCTCTGAGTCTCCTTGGCAGAAAGCATAGGAGCTTTAATGTGGTGGGAGCAGATTGTGGTTGAGGATGGAAACTTTGTACACCAGACCTTATACTAGGGAAATGGTCTGTTATATTCATGACCAAGTCCCATCTACCTCAGCTGCTTTTGCACGATCTGCTTTAACTCAGCTCTTCTCTGTGAAAAGAGAGCAAAAGAAGAAAGCTAGGTCCAAGAAAATTTATTTTGCAGGACATGCCATGATGGAAAAACATTTTGCTTGAAGCTAGATGATGATTATTTATGAAAAATGGAGCTACTTCCTTCCCAGTTCCTTCTTGGAAACATTTGACCCTTAGCACTCTGGCAGTTCATAGTATGCCTACTTCTGGACAAACTGGCCAATGAATTCATTCCTTTATTCAGTCAACAGTTACCACGCCCTGTGTTAGGCATTTGCATTTTGTACTGTAGAAAAGACACAGAGAACATTTAGTAAAAAGCCAGCTTTGACAACAGGCAAAATAAAATGATGGTGCGAGTAACCGGTGATAGTGACAGAACGTAGTGAACAAACTAATTCACTATAGGTTTCAATAAGGTTTGCATGAAACCGGTACTAATTGGCCTGCACCTTAGGACTTGATAAGAACATGGGGGGTAAGCTCATTTCAAGCTGAAGTCCAAGCATTAGCAGAACTAGAAAAGTGTGAAGGAATTTGCGGTACAAGTGGAAAACAATGGGCAATTAGTTGAAGGCATAAATGGATTACTTTGCATCCACTTTCCAAAGTCTCCAGAAAGATTTCTGCTCTCAAAATGCCCATAGCACCCAAGAAGTTGAGACATTCTTTTGAGAGCTGCATAGTGAGTATGTTAAAAACATATGCCCATTTATCTAATTGCCTGGATTAAAATCCAAGCTCTGTTACTGTTTACATTGCTTTGGTTGAGAATGGTGGCGCACACCTGTAATCCCAGTATTTGGGAGGCTGAAATTGGAGGATCGCACGTTCGAGGACAGCCTCAGCAACTTAGTGAGACCTTCTCAAACTTAGTGAAACCCTGTTTAAAAAAAAAAAATTAAAAGGGCTTGGGATGTAGCTTGGAGGTAGAATGCTCATGGGTTCAATCCCCAATACCATGAAAACAAAACCAAAAATAAAAAATGTATTACTTTGAATAAGTTGTCTAACATTTCTAGACCTTTAGTTCCCCTTCTACAAAGTGGGGATAATCAAATTACCTCTTGTGATAATTAAATAATAAAAATAATACAAAATATTTGGTATAGTGCCCGGCACATAATAAGGATTCAGTATTACTGTTGTTATTTGCTTATTTTTTTCCTTTTATTAGGCAGGTGATTACTAAAAGTCAAAAAGTAATGTGTTCTTATTTTATCGTCCTGGCCCAGAAGCCGGAAGTGCTTTGTATAAAAATAGGACTTCTATAAACACTTGAATGGATGAATGATTGGATTAATTAATAAAAAGGGGAACAGCAAATATCAGATCCAGAGTTTCCTATTAGCAGATGTGACTTTGACTCATATCACTGAGCTATGCATCCATCTCAAGCATTTCTGTTTTATCGATGCTGCAGACCTCCGTCTAGGGTGAGATGAGCAGAGGCCTGCAGCTGGAGAGTGCAGAAGCCAAGACGTGTGCAGAGCATCCCTGGACTCCACTTTCAACTGCTCTGCAGTTGCCTGACCTTTCTTTCTGGAGACAGTTTTTGGGCCTATGACTAAATTTTATCAACTTTAAAATAAAAATAATTGAAGTGACCACTTAATAGGGTAAACTCATTGGATGACTCCAAAAACCTCTTTCTAAAGGTATTTAGTTAAAACTCAACTGGGTAATGAAGTGTCCCAGGATCCAGAGGTAATTGAAAGAAACAATAACATTTTAAACAACATGTGCTTTCTTGATTCTCACAAAATTCAGAAGTATGAATGAAAAAGACCAACTATGAGGTATTCAATACTTTCGGATAATTACAATGCTAATTCAAGCACATATGTGGGTAACTAGGTCTAACTAAGTAATTGGGTAACTAAGAAATTGGGTGCATCTGAGAGGTTGAGACAGGAGGCAGGAGGATCACAGGTTCCAGGCCAGCATGTGGTAAACTTAGGGAGCCCCTGTTTCAAAATAAAAATTAAAAGGGGCTGGAGTTCATTGGGTTCAATCCCCAGTACTGAAGAAAGAAAGGAAAGAAGGAAGGAAGGGAGGGAGAGAGAAAGGAATCAGGTGCATGAATACATGCACTCCTTCCTAGCTTTTTATACACGCTAGGTAAAAATGATAAGTACCAGAGAAGTGTAAAGGGCAAGCATGCAAAAGACAAACCCTATGCACAATGAATGTAAAATATCAGAGGAACAAATGTAGAACATTACCAAAAAAGAAAAATACTGTGGCAACTATCTTTGTACCAATGGCCTTACAAACTGTTACATATTTCTATATGATATTTCTGTATAGCAGATCTTAAAGAGATATTTCCATATGGTAGATCCTAATGAGTATATTTGCTAAATAAAAATGTATGGACATTTTAAAACTTTACTATCTCCTGGCAAATTTAATAGTTCCTTTAAAACTATTTTAGCAAGTCACACTAGTTACTTTGTATATGAAGGGCCCTGTCTCTGACTTCCAGGTCAATAGAGTGTGTTATAATTTAAAGCATTCATTAAAAAAAATCAAAAATTTGAAACAATCCACCTTCCATTAGCAGTTTCAACTAATTTTGGTATGACCATATGATGGACAACCTCTCCACAATAAAAAAATATATGTATACTAAGTTATAAAGGAATATAGATAAATCTCAAAAAATCTGCTGAGTGAAAGAAGTCAGACAAAAGAATACATACTGCATGGATCCCTTTATGTGAAATCATAGAAGAAACAATATTACAATATTTCATAATGACAGAAATCTAGGGCTACAAGGGAGTGAATTGTCTGTAAAGTGGATGAGGGTACGTTTGGGGGAATGGAAATATTCTGTATCTTGATTGGGCTGGTGGTTACATGGATAAATGTATTTATCAGCACTCTAAGTATATCTCCATAAAGTCAACTGAGAAAAAAGAATAAGACCAGAGAGGGGAACAATCATCCCCAGGATTCAAACATGGTTCAGATTATATCTACCCTGGATTCTAGTGATTTTCTCTATTATTTTATTTTCACTTCTCACTCTTCTAAAAGCTGAAATCTGACCTATCACTTTCACACATAAAGTTCTTTGAATGACTCCAGTGACCTTTTGTATTGTTTTCTTGTTGCTGTTGTCTATTTCATTGATTTCTGCTCTGATTTTAATTATTTCCTGCCATCTACTGGCTTTGGGATTAGTCTGTTCCTGTTTATCGAGGTGACTCCCATGACTTAAAGAAAAGCATTCCAGCTCTTTGAGTTCACACATGAAGTACTTTAAGATTGCTGGTCCTTTCTGATATTCCTTCTGAAAGTCCTCCAGCCTGCCATGTCACCCACCTCTGACCCTTTACAACCATTTTACTGCTTCTCCAACCAGACTGAAATAGTAGCCATTCCTACTCTTTCATGCTCCTAGTATACATGCGACTCTGTCTTCCAGACACAGTCTTCCATCTTTGCCTTCTTTGTGTAACACTTCATTACCTCTAAAATGTGACTTTTATCAACCCTGTGAAATCTACAACTATTACCACCTCCTATCAGACATCTACTGTAACATAACACACAGCATCCTCATTGGTTTCCTGAATTTTTCCTCCCACCACAAGCTTCTTGAAAATAGGACATTGCCCTAAATAACATATTATCCCACAGAGACTAACATAGCACCTGATAGTAAGTACTTAAAAAGCATTGCTAAATGAATAGGTATGGAAAGTTGAGTTTCTTAGGAAAAGAAAAAAGACTGCCTAACTTCTGAACTAACTCTGAGTTGCAAACTCAAAGGAGAATGGTAGGCAGCTGAGGTAAGATTCTGATTCTATGTTTTACACACACCTTAGTGGCACGACTGTAGTTCTTTTTCTTTTCTTTTTTTGATTGTCAAAAAGTGTCTGAGCCAAACTCAAGGACATACATAGAGACTATAATTTTGCTTTGTTGATCTCAGCTGAAACTAAGATACATTTGCATGAGACAGTAATTGCTTAACTGCCTTGCTGCTAAGAACACTAATATTTTGGCCCCTCCAGACAGGCTCGGCAATATGATTAGGGACCATTTGAAAAATGACACCCCACAGTAAAATGGAGCTTTGTGGCCTCTTCTTCAATCCCAGCTTCTGATCCTTTAAAACCTCCTTTAGGAGCACTTTTCCCTTTTCTTGTGTATGTTTATAAAAATTGAGAATAAGAGCTCTCTTCTGAGACTAGCTCTACCTGACCAATTAACCATTACTTATTTAGGCAATTTTCCCTCTATTTAAAAATAAACCTAAAACCTTTCTATTGAGTAAGCCAGCAAAAGTCTGTGCTAGATTATGTGGCTAGTCATCATTCTTCTTCGCCAAATGCATTCAAGCAGAAAATAACTCCCTGAGTTTTGTCCTCATTTTTAGTCTTCCCCATTTCCTACTAATCCTTTATATTTTATTTATTTATTTACTGTGGTGCTGGGGATTGAACCCAGGGGTACTGTACCACCAAGCTACCCTCCCAGCCCTACTTTATTTTTTATTTGGAAATGGGGTCTCCCTAAGTTGCTGAGGGTAGCTTTGAACCTGCAATCCTCCTTTCTCAGCCTCCCAAGTACTGGGATTACAGGTGTATGCCACCATGCCTGGCCTGATTCTATAAAGATGGCATTTGTCTCAGTCAGTATGTTCATCCTTTCATTATTGGCTAAGAGAATCTCAGGTTTGGGAAGGAACCAGATGTTGGGCCTTCCCTAAATAGTTCCCTGTCAAATGGCTATGGAATTTCTGTTTGAAAACTCCCTTTATAGAGAGCTCACTAACACTAAGGACAGCTCACCCCATTTTTGAGCATTGGCTATTTCACACTGTGAAAACGTTTTCCCTGCAGTTTTCAAAATAGTCTAACTCTGTCCGTTAGGACCACAGAGCACAAGCATAGTCTCTCCTCCATGGCAGCTCTTCAGATACAGGAAGAAGATGAAAGTTACGCCATTGAATCTTCTCCACGTTATCCCTCCTAGGAAGAGGCATGAGTCAATCTCCTCTGAGCATGCTTCTGAGTGTCACCGGAAACTCAAAAGTCTGGTCCTTGGACCCAAGATCTACCACCCAGTATACTCTGACAAAACATAAAAGGAGTAGAATTGTTGTATACCTCCCCCATCAGTTGATATGAGCTTCACATTTTTTCCTTTAGACTTATATTTTCCATTTTGCTTTCAAACATACTTTTTAGTTATTCTTTCATTAATCTCATACATTCATTATACTGTCTTTCCATCAATTATTCTATTAAAAATGTAGCACATATTTCTAATAAACAAAACACAGGTACACAAAGAAACCTGTACTACAGTCCCATATAATATTTATTTAAGACACATTTTAGTGACAAAAAATCTTTTTTGTAATTCTTGGCAACCTTAGTCATTTTAAATTTTAACTCTGATAATTTGTGATTTCCCTTCTGTCTTCTTTGCAAGAGTGCATCTAAGCTCTGAGAGGCTTATGTAATATCATGGAGAAAAGAGCTGGGCTTACGTGGTATCCGGCTAACCTGACATTAGCTGAGATGTTTGCATTTCTACTTACCAACATCGATGCTCATGTGCCCCCCTGTCTTCCTTCCTCACCAACCCCTCTGCTTGCACTAGATGCCACCTCCTGCAGAAAGTAAAGTAGACATCCCACCCATGACACCTCCAAGAAAAGTTTCTACTGCCCCATAACCTCAAATCATCTTTTTTCTCAGTCTTCCAAACTTGATGAATGGAAACTCTATCCTGCTAGTTTCTCAGGCCAAAACTGCAGTTTTCTTTGACTATTTTTCTAATAACCCACATTAACTTTCTCATAAAATGATGTTGCTTCTGTCTTCCAAAAACATCCAGAGACTAACCACTTACATCATTCTACACTGTAGCATCCTGATCCTAACCACCATTATGTCTGACCTGAATTATTGCAATAGCCTCCTGAGGGCTGTCTCTGCTCCCCCTTGGCCCTATGAGCTATTTACTTAGAGCATCTAAAGTGATCCTGCTAAAAACTAAGCCAGATTATGTCATTCTCTGCTCAAAATAGTGAAAGGCTTCCCATCACACTGTGTCAGAGCCAAGAGGCAAAGCCTGCAATGATCCGCATGGCTTCCCATCCTCTGAATACATCTGACCTGTCTGATCTAGACCTCCTCTACTCACCTCTAAGTTACCACACTGTGGCTACACTGGCCTCTTGGCTCCTCCAATACCTTCAGTACACTCTTGATGCCAGGCTTTTACACCGGTTGTTCCCAGGTATCCCGACGGCTCTCTTTCTCATTGTATTCAAGTCTTTGTTCAGTGAGAGATTCCCTGAACTTAAAATTGCTACCTCAGCTGGGCATGGTGGTACATGCCTGTAATACCACTACTTGGGAGGCTGAGACAGGAGGATTACAGGTTCTAGGACAGCCTCAACAATGTAGTGAGACTGTGTTTCAAAACAAACAAACAAAAAAGGGCTAGAAGTGCAGCTCAGAGGTAGAATAACCCTGAGTTCAATCCCCCAAAAATAAAAAATAAAAATAAATAAAATTGCCACTTCCAATCAGCTCTCTCCTCCCAACATTTTTTTCTCTATAGAACTTATCAACTTCTCATGTACTCCTCTATTGTGTTTATTTTCCATTCTTCTCCTTCCACTCTCCATCAGCAAAATGCTTCATGAAGGCAGGGATTTTTCTCTCTTTTTTCCTCCCATTACTCTACCCCAAGTGATTAGAACATAATCTGTCACATAGTCAGCACTCAAAATTTGTTGCTAATGAAAATCTCAAATGTTCCACATCACTTTTTGGTTTGGCATTGCCTTTTCCTGACCATAAGATTTTCTGAGGTCCACAAAACTGCTGTCTCTGTGCCCCCTAAAGTGGTGCCGCACGCTTGTAATCCCAGTACTTGGGAGGCGGAGACCAGAGGATCTGGGTTTGCGGCCAGCCTCAGCTAGTTAGGCCCTCCGCAACTTTGTGAGACCTGGTTTCAAAATAAAAGTATAAAAAATAGGGCTGGGGGTGTAGCTCAGAGGTAGAACGCCCCTGCGTTCAATCCCCAGTACCGCAAAAAAAAAAAAAAAAGAGAGATGCATGGGTATTTTAGATAGCTTTCATGCCACTCTGGGTCTCCAGTCATTTCTTTTTTTTTATCTTTTTTTTGTGCATTGTAAATTGTAATTATACATTTTGATATATGTCAGGGTATGAACATCATACATGCACACATTGCACATTTAGCCCTCCCTCCAATCCCACCCTATTCCCTCCCCCTTCCCTCCCTTTCATCCTCCAGATAGTGATTGAGTCTTATAGGTTTGTGTATGTACATCATGTGCTATAGTGTGTTTCCC
>PVJS01038215.1:9112-19627 GCA_004027185.1 Glis glis
CATCTGTTGATGGACATCTTGGCTGGTTCCATAGTTTGGCAATTGTGAATTGTGCAGCTGTAAACATAGATACGCATGCATTAGTCTGGTAGTTTGGTTTCCATTCTTTTGTGTAGATACCTAGAAGTGGTATAGCTGGGTCATACGGTAGGTTCATTCCCATTCTTCTGAGGATCCTCCACACTGTTTTCCAAAGTGGTTGCACTAATTTGCAATCCCACCAACAGTGTATTAGAGTTTCTACTTTTCCACATCCTCGCCAGCATTTGTTATTGTTTGTTTTTAATGATTGCCATTCTAATTGGGGTTAGGTGAAATCTCAGGGTAGTTTTGATTTGCGTCTCTCTGATTGCTAATGATGTTGAACATTTTTTTCATACATTTATTGGCCATTTGTATTTCTTCTTCTGTGAAGTATCTATTTAGTTCACTTGCCCATTTTTTGATTGGGTTGTATTTTTTTTAGTGGTGAGTTTCTTGAGTTCTCTGTATATTCTACATATTAGTCCTCTATCAGAAGAGTAGCTGGCAAAAATCTCCCGTTCTGTCGGCTCTCTGTTGAGGTTTTTGATAGAATCCTTTGCTATGCAGAAGCTCTTCAGTTTAATGCAATCCCACATATTGATTCTCTTTTTAACGTCTTGTGCCTTTGGGGTCTGGTTGAGGAAGTTTTTGCCTGTGCCTATGTGTTGATGAGTTGGACCTATGCCCTCTTCAAGTAGCTGCAAGGTCTTTGGTCTAATTTTCAGATCTTTAATCCATCTTGAATTGACTTTTGTGCAGGGTGAGAAAGTGGGGTTTATTTCCATTTTTCTGCATGTGGTTAACCAGTTTTGCCAACACCATTTGTTTAAGAGGCTATCTTTTTTTCCAGTGTATGTTTTTGGCTCCTTTGTAAAAAATCAATTGGCTGTAAGTGAAAAATATGGAATGCTTCACGAATTTGCGTGTCATCCTTGCGCAGGGGCCATGCTAATCTTCTCTGTATCATTCCAATTTTAGTATATGTGCTGCCGAAGCGAGCACCCTAGGGTTCCTTTAAATAATAAGCTCACTAAGTATAAGTTCAATGTATTAAATCCAAAGAATGGGCAACCGTTTCAGGAGTTACCTGTTTTGTGAAACGGGGCACACCTAGCCACTTACTTGCTTGGGAGGCCTTCCTCCTAAGTCCTATTCAGCAGAAGAAAATGAGAGTTTGGTGAACAGACTCATGGAATAAGAACAGAAGTTTGGTTTTTAGATTTGGTAGTTAGAACATCATCGTAATCATCCATCCAAAAGAGCAGTTTTTGCACTTGGTGGGGACAGGGCAGAGACGTGGTGTTGTAGGCAGTACCAGAGCCAGTTTTGCTTTGCGGTGGGAGGAAGGCCACAGTGGATAGAGTGAACGTCAAGTGGCTATTTTCAAAAAGATTGAAGGAGACAGGAAGGAGAGAGGAGAGGATGCACGGTCATGGGATGGTTGGATTTATTTTTTTCAGGTAGAGAACCAACTGTATTTTTGTAGACTCCAGGACTGAGACTGGATGAGCAGGAGATATTGCAGATAAGGTATAATTAACTGATGGTGACAGGTGTACCTCAGTGAACTCATGCCTCAGAGACACAGATGAAATGCGTGTTAGCTATGCAGAAGGCCACGTTGTCCACAGGGACCTGAGGAGTGGAGGCGAGGGAGGCGTCCAGTAGGTGGGTTTCTATGGAGAAGTGAAATTTCCATGCAATGCTCTGACACCTGCTTCAGAGAGAGGGTGATCTGCTTAGAACAAAAAGGGGGGAATGACAGTGGCTGCCTAAAGGAATGGGAGAAGAACCGACCAGAATGAAGCAATTAACCTACAGGACAGCCATATCCGATTAAGATCCTTCCTTCTTTCTTTCCGTCCTTCCTTCCTTCTTTCCTTCCTTCCTTCCTTCCTCCCTCCCTTCCTCCCTCCCTCCCTCCCTCCCTCCCTCCCTCCCCCTCATTCTTTTGTTCTTTTTTTGTGGTACTGGGGAATGAACCCAGGGGCATTCTACCTTCAGGCCACACCCCCAGCCCTGTTTTAGTTTTATTTTGAAACAGGGTCTTGCTAGGTTGATGAGAGCCTCATTACTTGCTGAGACTGTCCTTGAACCTTCGAGCCTCCTGTCTCAGCCTCCAAGCACTGACCTCCCACCACGGTCAGCTTCTCTGGTGCTTTTGACTGGGCCAGAACATCAGGCTGTTTGGTGTGTACATCTGGCTGAGTGCCACAGTTCTAGCTTTCTATCAAGTGCAGCCCCGTGGGTGTCAAACTTGGACATGTTATCCTCATGTGACTCTGTCATTCTGTTCCTGACTTTCTTCTTTCATTTTCAGACCTTCCAACTGTGCCCTTTAGAAAGCCTGCTCTGTTAAAAAGAAATTCCCCAGTGGTCTCAGCCCCTTTTCTGAACATTCCCAGCCATCTCAAGGTTTAATGGACCCTGGGTGTCCCTGAAGCTACTGTCCCTGCTACAATAAAATCATCTAAACTTTCAGGAAGTGTTTACTCTGTGGTAGGAATCATTCAAAGCATGTTTCAGCATATTTAATCCTTATAACACAACCTTTTAAGGTTGGTACTATGGTTACCTATACTTTTTTTTTAATAGATGAGGAAACTGAGGTCCCAAGAAATTATAGAATTTGACCAAAGGAAATCAGCTCGTAGGTGGCAGAGGTGGAAGATGAGCCAGGAAGCGAGGCATCAGTCTATGAGAACAGACGCACTTTCTAAAGCTCTTTCCAGTCGAGGCTGTCCAGCTCCCTCGTCCCCCCAGCTCTTCATTTCCAGGGCTGCTGGTGTTACCAAGTCATAAATCTTTTCAAGGTTCTGTGTTTCACAGCGAAGTTGCTTCTTGGCTTTCCCATTCCAACTTTTGTTCCAATTCCACTTTTGGGATTGGCTAAGTCCACTAGTCCTTGTTGTATTTTATTTTTTGTTTCTTTTGTCCTCAAGGGCTTATAACTTTAAAGAAAAAAATCTCTTTATTGCCATTTTATGGGGTTTGAGGATGTTTTGGACTTAAGTGTTTATGTTTATTCTCCCTCTTTGAACTTGAACTGCTAGATTGGCTTAGCATTAGAAAAATAGATTAATTTACCACTTAACATATTAAAGGGAAAAGCATATGATTGTCTGGATAGAACTAAGAAAGCACGTTCTCTTTGACTTGCCGTCTTTGCTGTGGTTTATTCCCTGAAGAGACTTGCACGTGCACCCAAGAGACACACATGTGTGGTGTTCACTGCAGTGTTGATGTGGGGCCACAAGGCTGTACACCAGCCACATGCACACAGTTAGGATAGGAAGTGGAGAAATTGTCATATGGTCAGTTATATAGTGGGAGACTACGGAGCTGTGAAATTTTTCTCCTATAACTTAACGTGTCTCAGTAGGGATAAGTCTCAGAAAGGCAGTGTTGAATGACAAAGCAAAATGTAGTTCTGTTTTCATGATATTCAAAAAGAAGCAAAACCAACAAGGCATTGTTTAAAAACTTTGAAGTACAAAGGAGAGCAAGAAGTTTCGGATGGTGGTTCCCTCCTAGGCGGTTGGAAGAAGTAGAGATCTGATCAGGGATCCACAGACAGGGAGCTTTGTCAGTGGCGATGTTCTGTTTGTCAGATTGAGGGGGGGATTATTGGGTGCTGAGTTAATGTTAGGCTTTATGACTTAGAGTTTTATAATATGTTCTTCCTTTATTGTGGTAAAAAACATAAAATATATCTCTTTTTTTGCAGTACTGGGATTGAACCCAGGGGCCTCTGAGCTACACCCCAGCCCTATTTTTTTATTCTTTATTTTTTGAAACCGGGTCTCACTAAGTTGCGGAGGGCCTCACTAAGTAGCTCTGGCTGGCTTTGAACTTGCGATCCTCCTTTCTTGGCCTCCCAAGTACTGGGATTACGAGTATGCACTACCACGCCTGGCTCATTTGTCTATCTTCTTGGGAGAAGTATCTATCAGATAATTTGCTCATTTTTAGGTGTAAATTCTCTATTCAACATTTCAAAACTCAAACATTTAAAAAATTGGGCATAGCAGATGTTTTTCCCCCTATGGCAGTAGTAATGAAGAAGGCCTTTTAATTAATCATTGGAGCAGGATCCTATGGAAATAGATTAAAGTTCGAAGATCCCTTGGTAGGCATAGTTTTATATTGCTCACAACGTTGGATCAAAGAAGTATGATGGGGAAATTTGAGAAGGAGAGTAAAAGAAATTACATTTTGAGTGTAAACCTAGAACAAAAAACACTGGCTTGGCAAAGATATTTTTCGGGTATGTGAGTTTGCCTACTTTCTAATTTCTTCATTCACTGAGTTCTTTTACCCCTTGGTCTGGGAGTAGAATCTTAAGGTATTTAAATAAGTTTTGTGTGTGTGGTCGATGTGGCCTGTCTTCTTTCCTTACGCTATCTTTTTTATCTTGCTGCAACTTTCCCATTACGCCATCGGTGCGTGAAGCATTGTAAAGCTGACTGTAGTATTTCATTTACTAGATAAGTGTCGACATCTCTATATTTCAGGGTCTATACTATAGTGTTTTATTCCCTGCATTATGAAATTAACAGGGTAGTTGTGATTCGCTCCATCTATATTTTTCCAGAAATCTTTATACTGATGACTACATCAAGATCTGACCAATTATGCACTGCCGTTCTTGGACGGATGGGTAATGGGAGTTATTTGCTAGCCTGGTGGTTTTTCCTTGCACATCTCATCATTCACTGATGTTTTTCTCCGTGTTTCCATAGCCACTTCCTGAGAAGTTTGTGGTGAAAGGTGTTGTGGATCGTTTTTCAGAAGAGTTTGTGGAGACCAGAAGAAAAGCTTTGGATAAATTCCTAAAAAGAATCACAGATCATCCTGTGCTCTCTTTCAACGAACACTTCAATGTTTTTCTTACTGCTAAGGTAAGGACAGAATTTTGTATATTCCTTCGCAAAATTATCATTCATGGGGCTCTTTTGTGTGTGTGGTGCTGGAGATTGAACCCAGGGGTGTTCTACCTTTGACCTACACCCCAGCCCTATTTTATTTTATATTTATTTATTTATTTATTTATTTATTTATTTATTTATTTATTTATGGTACTGGGGATTGAACCCAGGGGCATTCTACCTCTGAGCTACACCCCCAGCCCTATTTTTTATTCTTTATTTTGAAACAGGGTCTCACTGAGTTGTAGAGGGCCTCAGTAAGTAGCTGAGGCTGGCCGCAAACCCGGATCCTCTGGTCTCAGCCTTGCAAGTACTGGGATTACAAGCGTGCGCCACCACGCCTGGCTTTATTTTTTATTTTGAAACAAGGTCTTGCTAAGTTGCTGAGGCTGGCCTCGAACCTGCAATCCTCCTGTCTCAGCCTCCCAAGTGCTGGGCTTACAGGTGTGTGCTGCCACACTCGGTCTCATGGGTCTATTTCTTAAACTCTGTCTTGATCTCTCACAAGCCACCTGCATGAATGGTCCTCTGCAGTAGGTTTCATACAATTGCTCTTTTTTGGGGGTGCCCACTGTATTAGCATGGTTTGTATGTTAGAAATCATCCTTGCCTCCTTGCAATAGCCGTGGAAGTTAGAATATTTTTACTTGCCCAAAGCAGAGATAAATGTTTTTTTAAACACTTCTGGGTGGTATTACTGGGCTAGGCCAGCCTCACCAACAGTGGGCCCAAGAGGGAAAGCATATTTATTGGATTTGGTCAGGGTGTTCTTCACATGCACCCCAGAAGTGATCACTCGCAGCCCTATTCTACAGACAAGGACACTGGAGTGCAGGTGTTCGTCCTTGTTCCCGTGGCATCACAAGGGCTTGACATCAGGTCTGCGTGGCTCCTGAGGCCACACTGCCCTGGAGCTTGCTGCCTGGCCACTGCTTGCCTGCACCCCCGTGCCTGTCAGGTGTGTGTTTTCCAAGCCTTTGCCAGAGCACACTGGGGCCCTCCGCATTTGCCGGTCTGTGTCCACACTCGGGCTGGCTGTTCACCAGCTCTTCTCTGTCCTTCCCTTTTTGGCAGAACTGGCCAGAAAGCCGGGCGCTGCACTCTCTTCCGAGCATGGGTCGCAGCTCAGACGCTCTCACCCGCTCCCTCCAGGCCCGTGCGTCGAGCTCCAGGCGTCACGTTCCCTGTTCAGGCCACACGGAACGCGTTCCATGTTGGCAAGGGTATTGAGGTCCACGCACTGCCCAATTTCTTTGTCAAAATTTCAAAATTGTGAAATATCTGCAGATGACATTGGTAGATGTTTAAGGCTTTTGAGAGGGTTTAATTCTTTACTCAGTGGAAACCAACTGGCAAAGTCCTTTTGTTTTTTAACCTCATTTGGCATTTACCCATGTTGATGAAATCCCATTTGTTGCCCCCCCACTCCCCACCCCACCAAGCCTTTCTCCCCACAGGTGCAGATGGTACGCTTTTAAAGGCATTTCCTGGTGAGGTGGCCCCCCAGGTATAGTTCTTTCAAGTTGTATTCTAAGTAAAGTCCATCCTGTTCTCCAAAAGGGTGATTCACTTTGTCACCAAGTTGCAGGGCCATTGTCCAGAAGGTCCTTGAGCTGTCTTCACTGTCACCCAAAGGAGAAAGGAGTGAAGTCGTTGGACCCCTGGCCATTAGGCATCTGTATGAAGAATAAGTGGGAAAGATTATGGAGTGTGTATGTGTGTCACTAGGTCCTCTAGCTCAGCTCTTTGTCTTCTCAGTCTTTATTTACAAAGTGACCTGCCTTTGGGAGCTGGCTTACTCAGTCCTGGCTGCGTGAGTGAGTGGCTGCTTTGGGCCTGTCCCTGTGTCGTCCTTAGGACCTGAACGCCTACAAGAAGCAGGGGATGGCGTTGCTGACCAGAGTGGGCGAGTCAGTCAAGCACGTCACTGGCGGCTACAAGTTGAGGAGTCGGCCGCTCGAGTTCGCAGCCATCGGTGAATACTTAGACACCTTTGCACTCAAACTGGGAACCATCGATCGAATAGCCCAGCGGATCATCAAAGAAGAAATAGGTGCGCTCTGTGTTGATGGTGCCCAGGGACCACGCGACAGGGATGGCATTCATGTGTGCGGAGGAGACTTGAACTGTGGAAGTGCTGTAGTGACAGAACTAGGCCATAGTTTACGTACCAAACAAAGACGAGGAGGGCAGGAGCCAGTTGTGACTGGGATGTAATTTTGCACTCCATCCTTTGTCCTGCATCTCAGTCTTGTGTTTGCTTAAAACCCTGCCAGACAACTGCTCCTCCTGGTTAATGATCACCTGATGCATGAACTGTGTTGAAGAGGATTCCCCGGCAAGTGCCATTCATTGGTCATTAAACAATGGCAAAGATGTTTTTCTGTAATGACAAGGGTCTCAAGGGTCCTGGTGACAAGTGAAGGGGAATATTTTCTTTGTAAGGGGAAAAAAAATCAACATTTTTTTCTTTTGCTGTGCATCTCCCCATCCTTTACCCATTGATAGTATCCTGTGGTACCCACAGAGATGGCTTTGGGTACCATCCACACCTATGGCCATGTGGAATAAATTTTGATGGGAATGAGGTGTTGGGATGACCCCTGAGTGAGTCTGCCTATGGAAGACCAGATATCTTTCAGCAAAATGTTTCCTAAAATTCCATTGTTTTTTCATTGTGACTTTTTTTTTCTTTTTCTTTAAAAACATCCCCTGAACCTATGTGAAAGTCTGCCCCCATTGCCTGTTAAAAAAATGCTTCACAGCCAGGCGTGGTGGCGCACAACTGTAATCCCAGTACTTGGAAGGCTGAGACAGAAAGATCACAGGTTCACAGCCAGCCTCAGCAATGTATCAAGATTCTTAGCAACCTAGCAAAACCCTATTTTAAAACAACAACAGAGCTGGGCGTGGTGGCGCATGCTTGTAATCCCAGTACTTGGGAGGCTGAGACCGGAAGATCCGGGTTTGCGGCCAGCCTCAGCTACTTAGTGAGGCCCTCCACAACTTAGTGAGACCCTGTTCCAAAATAAAGAATAAAAAATAGGGTTGGGGGTGTAGCTCAGAGGTACAATGCTCCTGGGTTCCATCCCCAGTACCGCAAAAATAAATAAATAAATAAAAAATAAAATGGGCTGGGGGTGTAGTTCAGAGGTAGAATGCCCCTGGGTTCAATCCCAGTACCACCAAAAAACCCACACACACAAAAAAAAACTACTACTTCACAGTATGGGTAGGTGAATGGATATATGTGAAGATGTTTGAAGGATGTGGCTCTTACCATTTTTCCCCATAAGGCATCATGGGTCGGGTTATCCAGAGGCCTGGATGTTGGGATGTTGGTGTGTAACATTTAGAGGTTTTAAAACATCATGTTAGAAACAGTGTTGCACTTACCAGCAGAGTAAGTGGGTGGGTGAGTGGCCAGGGAAACACATTTTAGCATAGAGAGCTCTTGGCTATAGGGATTACCAAGTCAGGAATACCAGAGATTGCTGCCCAGCCAGATCATAATTGATTTTTCCTCCCCCTTTAGAATACCTCGTCGAGTTGAGAGAATACGGGCCTGTGTACTCCACCTGGAGCGCGCTAGAGGGGGAGCTGGCTGAACCCCTGGAGGGAGTGTCCGCTTGCATTGGGAACTGCTCTACAGCCTTGGAAGAGCTGACAGATGACATGACAGAGGACTTTCTACCTGTGCTCAGGGAATATATTTTATACTCCGACTCCATGAAGGTAAGCCAGCTTGCTTCTTGCACACTTAGGTACTTTCTTTGTAATAGTCTTTATCAAAAAGTAATGGATCATTGCCTCTTTGTATGTGGTACAAGTTTCCTTCTTCCTAGGTGGTCACAATCAGACATGTGGACTGATGTCATGGACATACAAGTAGAACACATGGTGAACCAAGTATGTGAAGCACATGAAAAAAATAATAATTTGGGAGAAATTCTTTGTTTTTTCTTTTGTGGTATTGGAGATTGAACCTAGAACCTTGTACCTGCTAGGCAAGTGTTTCGCCACTGAGCTACATCCCCAGCCTGAGAAATTCTTAATAGTATACATTAAGAGTTCAAGGAGATATAATAGCTACTAAGCAAGAACAGGATGCTATGGAAAAAGACTAGATAATTAGAGCTCTTGAGAGTTAATATAGGATTGATACAATAAAATTGAGTGGTTAAAGTGGAAGATGGCATTGAGGAAATCTTAGTAAGATAAACAACAAAAAAAGTAGTTGGAAAATAAAAGAAAAATGCAGAAATATCAAAAGTGTGAAAGAAAGGTAAGAGACATAGGGATTAATCCCAAAGGTTCAGTATCAGACTGAGAAGAGTTCCTGATTGAGACAATAGGGCTGAAAATCTTCCAAAGCTGAAGACACAGTCTTCTTATGAAATTGACATGCTAATTGCCTAGAAAAAGGAATGAAAAGAGAACCCAAAGCAGATCATTGTGAAATTGAAAAGCAGAAGTGATATGATTTTGAAAGTTTTTAAAGAAAGAGGGAGAGGGAGGTGAAGTATATAAAAGGAATAAGAATCAGAATGGCTTTGTTCTGGCAGCAATGGATGAGAAGAGACAGAGGAAATATGAAGACAAAAGGTTTCTACCTCCAATTCTATATGCAAAGTGGGGGTGGAGTACAGGATGAGAGGCTTTAGGAAACTTCCCCACGTACAGAGACTGGTTGAGGACATGGCTTCAGAGGACTCCTACAATGGTGGCACCGGTTAAAGAAAAGGATCGCCTTCCTGACAACAGAAAAGGATCTTCAGCTCAGTGTTGAACATCCACAACTCCGAGTAGCCCCCTTCCTGCTTCCAAAGGAGACCTGCATTATGTGTGTTTGGGGCAGAGCTAGGATATCTATCCGTTTGGAATGACCTGCTAGGGACTGACGCAAATCTAGTGAGAAACCCATCAGTCAGCTGGTTGTAAAAACGGAAAACCAGAAAAATGACGGAATTATGAAAATATTCTATAGCTTGAGAAGGGGAGTAAAAAAATAAAAAGAATCAACTATTATAAAAACTTTATTATGAGCCGGGCGTGGTTGTTCACGCTTGTAATCACAGTACTTGAGAGGCTGAGACAGGAGGATCACAGGTTCGTGGCCAGCCTCAGCTACTTGGTGAGGCCCTCTGCAACTTAATGAGACCCTGCTTCAAAATAAAGAATAAAAAAATAGGGCTGGAGGTGTAGCTCAGAGGTAGAATGCCCCTGGATTCCAACCCCAGCACCGCAAAAACCAAAACCAAACCAAAACAAAAGCTATATTATGGAAAATGTCAAAGATACACAAAAGCAGCCGGGCGTCGTGACGCAGGCTTGTAATCCCAGTACTTGGGAGGCTGAGACCAGAGGATCCGGGTTCGCAGCCAGTCTCAGCTACTTAGTGAGGCCCTCCGCAACTTAGTGAGACCCTGTTTCAAAATAAAGAACAAAAGGGAAGGGGTACAAGGGAAGGGGAAGGGCAAGAAAGAAGTGAATCTATGGAATAACTATCATAAACAATGTGTACATATGAGATTATAACAACATCATTCTCAGTGCTACATGT
>PVJS01038216.1:0-19526 GCA_004027185.1 Glis glis
TCTCTCTCTCTCTCTATATATATATATATATAAATATATATATAGTAATATATATGTACAAATATATATATATATAATTTGTATATTCATATACAAAAGGAAATACTTATTAGTCTTTATTTACATATTTGTATACAATATTTATTTTCAAAAGGAAATTTTCATTAATTTTTATTTATATATATTGTATGCAATGTTGCTCATATTATCCACAAATGATTTTAATCATTATTGCTTTATCATTTTCATTAGAAGATGAATATACAGTCAAAGTATATGAAGAAATGAAAATAATGCACTGCTTCACAAACCAGGAATTTCTGCCTGAACGAGAAAGCTGGGCCTGCATGTGGCAGTAACTAGCTTCTTCGAGCATAGTGTGCTACTGAGCAGCAATGTTGTGACAACACCGGCAGCTTGCAAAGGTTAGGTAATAATTGCATTGCAGATTGCAGTTCTGTTTGTAGGGCAGGAAGCATACAAGTGAGTTCAGTGTAGGTGGAGATAAAAGGCAGGAGGGTATTCAATCACTGGCTCCCGCTTCTTCAATAATACATGTTACTTTTTCCTTTTGCAAAAAAACAGTCTCATATTTTTGTCATGGTGTAAAAACAATGAAGTCCCTCTCTTACAATTCTATTATCTTTGTGCCACAAAAGAAGGGTGACATATATTATCTGAATTTCAAACATTTATTCATAGCATAAATCTATCATAATTCTGGAACAAAATATTTTCCCCGACATTTGAGAGTCTTTTTGAAGCATGCCAAATCATCGCTTTGTCCTCTACCCAAGCTCTGTGATAACATATTTGCGAAAATGATATTTAAGAAATGACAGCAAGGTTGATAAATTGGTGCTGGGTTATTGTCACTTCCTATTCATTTTTTTCCCTGTCCCATACCAAAGAATTGTAGTGAGAAATAGCTTTTTATCCATGTAGTAGGAAATTAACCCAAGTCCACATCGACTTTTAGCTGAGAAATTAGGTCTAGGGCTCTTGGGTCAGTCTGAGATGCCAAGCCTAAGAATGGACTTATAAATCAGAAGTGATACAGGATTGAGTTTCTATAATTATATCGGTAGGTTAGAAATTCACTAAGTAAATTCAAATATATTTAAATGCAAGAATACCATTTTAATTTTAATAGCTGCAAATATTGATTCAGATGTTTCATCAGGTAAACCAGTGGTTGACAAGAGTCACCTGAGAGGGGGTCAAATACCAGACAATTAGACGTCGCTCCCAGAGTTTTCAACTCAGTGGTTTGTGGAGAGAGTCCCAAACTTGTATTTCTAATAGTTTCCTAGATGATACTGATTCTGTTGTTTTGGGCACTACACTTTTCCAAAGTAAATCACTGACAAATTAATCCTTTGGAAGCTAGGAATCACATGTGTTCAGATAGAAGACAGTTGAAACTCATAAATTACATACATGACAGGACAATTTCTAGTCATGACTACCTACAACTTATAGACAATGTTTACTTAAAACTTGAACAGCCGGGCGTGGTGGTGCATGCTTGTAATCCCAGTTCTTTGGGAGGTGGAGCCTGGAGGATCCGGGTTCGCGGCCAGTCTCTCTCTCTCTCTCTCTCTCTCTCTCTCTCTCTCTCTCTCCCTGTCTCTCTCTTTCTCTCTCTACTTAGTGAGGCCCTCCGCAACTTCGTGAGACCCAGTTTCAAAATAAAGTATAAAAAAAAAATAGGGCCGGGGGTGTAGCGCGGAGGTAGAATGCCCCTGGGTTTAATCCCCGGTACTGCAAAAAAAAAAAAAAAACTTGAACAATTATAAATATTTTATTAAAATGTATTTTATTATCCATTCCTCACATAGTTTATAAAATACAAGATTGAGTCACTGACAAGGTAGATTATAGTGTTTTTCAGTTCATAAAAAAAATGAAGTACCAAATGCTATTTGACTAAGATCAAACTGGAGTTTTCAAATAAAAATCAATTTAAAATACCTGGTGAAATTTATGTGTTCAATGATGCAAAATTTTTCACAGAATAGGAAGAATGAGACTCAGAGCATTTATTAAATGAGTGTTAACATCACAAGCACACGGAGATGTTTCCAGAGACAGGCTGACTGTCTTAGGCAAGATCTGGGAACTCACACTCGACTGTTAAATACACCAGAAAGCCAGTCTGTTCATTTACATGTAGGAACTTTCCTTCCTTAAAACTGGAATATTTATGTTCGCTCTCTATGAAATTCTCATTGTTGAGATGTATGAGAAGTTGAATTTCAGAATAAATTACTCTTGACAAAAATGGAATCAGAGTAAAATAAAAGGGGACAATGATGTTGCAATCCAACTGACTTCTGTGAGCCCTTATGAATCAAATCAGATTCACAAGGGAGGACGTATTTTTATAGTAGCCGCAGAGTTTAATAATCCTTTCACGCTGACCTCAGCCTAGAACATGCTGGAAATCTGACCCTTTGGCTGTTCTCTCTAGCTTCTGAACAAACCATCAGCACCCTCTGCCAACTGTATTTTTTTTTGAGCAGATGGAATGTGACACAATTATCTAAGCTTGAGATTTACTAATAAAGTGACACTCTACTAAGATTCTTTTTGTGTCACTCTAATGTGCTCTTGAGGTATTTCCAAATTCTTTATCTCCCCACATATTTAGGTTTAGCATGTGACTGCTTATATAGCAATAGTTTAACTATCCCCTTATAATTTTGGGGGAGGGAACTGCTTGAACCTGGGACATTCTATTTCCAAGCTACACCCCCAGCCCTTTTTAGTTTGAAACAGGGTCTCTTTAAGTTGCTCAGGCAGTTCTAGAACCCACAATCCTTCTATCTCAGCCTCCCAAGTACTAGGATTATAGGTGTGCACCACCACACCCAGCTCCCAACATAATTTTTTAATAATTTTATATTTTTGAGGACTGCCTAATTCTGTTTTGTGGAATAACTAGTAACCCCTATGTTATGGGGTAAATTGTGAGCCCCCCAAATGCATATGCTGAAGCTATAACTCTCAGCTACTCAGAATGTGGCAGTATTTGGGGACAGGGCCTTTAAAGAAGCAATTAAGTTTCAGTGAGGCCATTAGGGTAGACCCTAACCAATATGATTTTTGTACTTACAAGAAGTGGAAATTTGGACACAAAGGAGATACCAAGTATGTCTGCAAGCAGAGGAAAGACCAGATGAAGACACAAAGAGCATATGATCATGGATGAGCCAAAGAGAGAGGCCTGGAGAGAAACCAGTCCCACTAACGCTTTGGGTTTGGCCTTGTAGTTGTCAGGCCAGTGAGAAAACACATTTCTGTTTTAGCCCTACAGCATGTGGTACTTTGATATAGCAGCCCTGGAAAATTCATATACCCCATTGTTTCTGACTGTGAAATCATTAAAACACTGTATGTTGCAATGATAATATTTTGAGTCTGTAAGATGGTCCTTTGTTGGAGAGGGGATGGGAAGGGAGAGCACAAGAGGTAAGAGGCCAATTAATGGATTTCCTTCTATTAAAACAGAAATAAAATCAGAGAGATAATAGTTCTCCTTCTCTCTCTCTCTCTCTCTCTCTCTCTCTCTCTCTCTCTCACACACACACACACACACACACACACACATACACACACACAAAACCTAAAAGGAAAAATATTACCTGACAAAGATATACTCCTACTAGAACAATGATATACAGATTGAGTACCTGTTTTGAATTTATAGTGATTGGGATGAGACACTTGTAACATTAATAATTGCCTTAGGCGTAAGATGTGTCATTTTCTATCATTCAGAATTAGGAATGGCATTTTAAAACAGTTGTGCTCTGGATTACAGTTTCCAACATGGCAAAAATACCTCCTGAACTTATGTGACATTTAAAAATATTTTTACAATATGACTTTAGTCTTCTGCTACTCAGTAATCCTCTGGAAGTGGGCAAGGATTTGTGAAGTGCTCTGCAAAATGTAGTATATAAACATGAAACATTTCTGTCTCAGAACACAGAGCAGAGACAAAAACAAAGACCGTTGTCAATCTTGATGGCATTCAGGTGGCTATGGCTGAGCAAGTAATGTTAGAAAACAGTCCACAAAATATTTTTACTCTGCATCAATTTTATCATTTCACAATGTATCCTTACTTTGCAGGATTATTTTCATTCTTTTATACTTTTGTGCATGATAATAACTTTTTACTCTAATAAACAGTGCAACTTTATATTTGCTTTGTGTTACTACATTAAATTTACCCATATTCATTTAATCACAATGATAATAAAGTCAAAGCATGTATTTCTAAAGTGTTCTTGGACTAAAAATAATGCAATTTATATTACTAGATTATATATTTAATAACATACAAATAAAATATGCAAAACTGAATATAGACAATTTAATTCTAAGATATCTTTTTATAGCTTTTCTAATTTTCACATTAAAACAATTTCCAGAATTTGAATGGAATAGGAAATCAGTTGGCCTTCATGGTATATATAAAGTAAGTTTAGAAATACATGTGATGTCATATATATGGTTAACACAAATATATATATTCCAAAAATTCTTCATAGTTTATCATTTCAAAATCTGATTTTAAGAAAATAATGTTTACTTATATTTTATTGTATATATCATACTATATAACCTATAATAACTTACTTCTGATCAATTTTTTGACATTTAAGTAGAGCTAGAATTTAAGATTCACATAGCAATCTGAATTTAGAATCTTTTTAGATTTTTATTATTTTTTCTTTAATATTTTCAGTGATTTACTGAAACTATCTAAAGTAGTCAACATAATTTTTATAAAAGTTAACTGTTTATACTATTTAAACAGTTTTATTTGATATTTAATTTAATGACATTCTGTAGTAAGCACAATGGTATTATGTATATTTAGGTTTAATAAAACCTGATTCTTGATTAGCAAATGATTTTATTGGCAGAAATAATGTAATTGCCTAATGGATAAAATATAGCTGAATAGCTGAGTTCACAGTCTGCAGGGATAATCACTTATTATATTTTATAGAAATCATCGAAGTCAATTAGACCAACAGGTTAGGTATGAAAAAGCTTGAGGTGAGAAAGGTTTTGGCAGAACAGCTCTCAGGGATCATTACACAGTGACTCCTAGATTCCTTTTTGTGATCACAAGTAACAACTGCAAACTTTTTTTTTTGCTGTACGGGGGATTGAACGCAGGGGCGTTCTACCTCCGCGCTATGCCCCCGGCCTTATTTTTTATACTTTATTTTGAAACTGGGTCTCACGAAGTTGCGGAGGGCCTCACTAAGGAGAAAGAGAGAGAGAGAGAGAGAGAGAGAGAGAGACAGAGAGAGACAGAGAGAGACAGAGAGAGACAGAGAGACAGAGAGAGAGAGAGAGAGCTGAGGCTGGTCGCGAACCTGGATCCTCCGGTCTCCACCTCCCAAAGTACTGGGATTACAAGCATGCGCCACCACGCCCGGCTTCAACTGCAAACTTTTAAAACAATAAATATAATTCGGATAAAAACTGGAATATAAGGCCAGGCGTGGTGGCGCACGCTTGTAATCCCAGTACTTTGGGAGGCGGAGACCTGAGGATCCGGGTTCGCGGCCAGCCTCAGCTCTCTCTCTCTCTCTCTCTTTCCCTGTCTCTCTCTCTCTACCTAGTGAGGCCCTCCGCAACTTCGTGAGACCCGGTTTCAAAATAAAGTATAAAAAAATAGGGCCGGGGGTGTAGCACGGAGGTAGAATGCCCCTGGGTTCAATCCCTGGTACCACACACACACACAAAAAAACTGGAATATAGTTGTAATTCTTCACCCTGTGATCTTGAATCATTCATTTACTATCTGAGCTTTTGACTTTTCCTTCTATTTGTAAAATAAAGAATTAAGACACATAAGTTCTATAATGTCCAAGTGAAAAATCTGATGTATATGTACTACCCGAGTCATGGCTAACTTATTGTGAGTGCTTTTTAAAATGGTATTGATAAAAAGGAATTTTTATCGGTTTTTTCTTTCACCCTTGGAAAGTCAGAAGGGAAGGTTAGAAACTAAAATTTCAGCACAACTTAGAAGTTATTATAATTAATTCTGTTTAATAATTTATAATAAATTCTGTTCTAATTGTTCCAATTACTTTTCAACCTTTTAATCCGTTATTTAGCATCATGACCATAGCTTAACAAATAAGGGGAAGTCAAATGATAAATACCTAGAAGATTTACTTATAGGCTATGATATTATTAAACATATGGGCCACTATAAAGGGCATTGTGTTTAATCTTTCCTTAGAAAAGAAAAACAGGGAAAGTCTTTAAAAAGAATTGAAGCTATGAAGAATTTTATAAAACAATGAATCCAGACCCTGCATTTTATAGCTGCATTACTTAAGCCACATACTAGTAACCCATAGTCTAGACTCTAGCTTCCGTGTTCTTTTCAACAACACACTGTGGTATCTTCAGAAGAAAATAAGTTAAAACAATCTTCCTAAAAGTATATGACAGATTAAAATGATGCTCTCCCTTGCCAAGGCAAACAATAA
Organism: Glis glis; assembly: GCA_004027185.1. NCBI lineage: Eukaryota > Metazoa > Chordata > Mammalia > Rodentia > Gliridae > Glis > Glis glis. The sequence goes on from PVJS01038216.1 coordinate 6,534, forward strand.
ATTTGGCTTTGGATTATCAGAAACATATGGTTGTATTTGTATGAAATGTATATTGTTGTTCTTAAAAAATTACACTTGAACCTATTTTCATATTTTTATTAATATATCTAGTTTAATGAGCTACAGATGATTGCTATTTGTTGTTAAAAACTTCACCAATGCTTAAGAAATTTGCATTACAATATATTCAAATAATATTCAAGTAATCTTAAATTTCTAGTAAAAATCTCATTGACCCAGTATTGAAATATATTACCCATTTTGTATGTTAAAATTAGTAACTTACACAATACATCTAGATATTACTTATCCTTCCATTTATTATGTTTATTTTACTTTCTTTGTATATTATTTTAAGTACTCTCAATAAATCTCTTTTAAACTTTTATATAAATTAGATATTTGATAGTAATTTAATTTATTCAATTAGTATTTTTGTATTATCTAAACCACAAAGTTTGTTAGTACAGCCTAAAAATAATACACATCCCTAAAGTAAAAGAGTAAAAAAATGTAGAGGAGGAAATAAATTTTACTAAACATGTGCAAGGCACTATGATTTTTGACACACTTTATTTAAAACTTTATGTATATGTAACCCTATTAGAAGATATTGTTGCTCCCATTTTATTTATGAGGAAGCCAAAGTTAAGTATGAGTTGAATAAAATGAACAGGACCTTATTTGACTCCTATATTAAAATGGCTTCTTTCATATCATCTCAAGGTCATACCTGCTCTGAAATCACATTAATTTTTTTCAAATCTCTTTGATACACAGTTCATTACAATCCTTGAATAAACCTGTGAGTGAAAACACTTCTTATTCACTATGCCCATTTTACAGGAAGAAAGTGATATTCAGAGTTAGCATGATGGTACATGCCTGTAATCCCAGTACTTTGGAGGCTAAGAAAGGAGGATTATAGGTTTGAGGCCAGCCTCAGCAACTTAGCCAGGCGCTCAGCTACCTAAGGAGAGCCTGTTTCAAAATAAAACATAAAATTGGGTTAGGGGTGTAGCTCAGAGGTAGAATGTCCATGAATTCAATCTTGAGTAACACACACACACACACACACGTAGAAAGTGATGTTCAGGGTCTGAAGGAGAGAGCCTAGCAATATTTACCCACATAAAAGTGAAATTAATGCATATCAAACACATGCATACACACGTGACAAAGACCTGGAAATTAGACCAGAGACCTTGCAGCTACTTGAAGAGGGCATAGGTCCAACTCTTCAACACATAGGCACAGGTAAAAACTTCCTCAACAAGACCCCAGTGGCACAAGAAGTTAAAAAGAGGATCAATACATGGGATTGCATTAAACTGAAGAGCTTCTACACAGCAAAGGAAACTATCAAGTACCTCAACAGAGAGTCAAAAGAATGGGAGATTTTTGCCAGGTACTCCTCTGATAGAGGACTAATATCTAGAATATACAGAGAACTCAAGTAACTCACTGCTAAAAACACAAACAGCCCAATAAAAAAATGGGCAAGTGAACTAAATAGGCACTTCACAAAAGAAGTACAAATGGAGGCCAGGCATGGTGGCGCACGCTTGTAATCCCAGTACTTTGGGAGGCGGAGACCAGAGGATCCAGGTTCGCGTCCAGCCTCAGTTCTCTCTCTCTCTCTCTCTCTCTCTCTCAGTTCTCTCTCTCTCTCTCTCTCTTTCTCCCTGTCTCCCTCTCTCTCTACTTAGTGAGGCTCTCCACAACTTTGTGAGACCCGGTTTCAAAATAAAGTATAAAAAGTAGGGCCGGGGGTGTAGCACAGAGATAGAACGCCCCTGGGTTCAATCCCCAGTACCGCAAAAAAAAAAAGAAGTACAAATGGCCAAAAAATGTATTCGTCCAATTTATTCATTTTTATTTTCCATTCTAGAAGGATTATAACAATTTACATAATTTGAACAAATATGTCGATTCATTTTGTAGTATTATGTAGAAAGAATGAAAACATGTTATATAAGGAAACATATAAAGTTTTTCCTTCTGATATTGAATTGAATCCTAATCTTAGTGTTTGAGTCCTGATCCCAAATTTACTATGTAAATATCACTATGTTTATGATGAGGATACTTAAAGAAATTTTATTGAACATGAAAAGTACTGCATTAGTTCATTTGTTACACATTATTCTGAAAACCTACTACATTGAATAAACTTAATACAAGGCACACAAAACTACTTTCAGCACTAACATATGAATTATATTCTATAAAAGTGGTTTGGTATGGCCAAATTATGGAACTAACATAGGTGTCTGTCAACAGATGAATGGATAAAGAGCAATGTGGTATATACACATAACGGAATTTTATTCAGCAATGAAGAAAAACAAAATTATGTCGTTTGCAGAAAAATGGATAAAACTAGAGAATATTTTGTTAAGTGAGATCAGCCAGTCTGAGAATGTCAAGAGTCACATGTTTTCTCTCATATGTGAAAGCTAGAGATACAATAAGAAACAAAAGGGCCTTCAGGTAAATGAGGAAAGAGACCAGTAGAATAGTGGAAGAGGATCAGGAGAGAGGTAGGAAGGGGAAGAAAGAAGATTAAGGAAACAGTTAAAGCAATGCTATGTCCATATACAAAGGTGTCACTACTAGACTCACTAACATATATGAGGAGGAGGAAAGGGGTTGCAGGGTGGATGCAGGAAACGAGGGCTGTGTGCCTGTGTGTCTGTATCATTTGAATCTTAATATGATGTATAATTACAAAGCACCAATAAAAAATTATGATGAAAAAAGTGGTTTGGGAATGTTATTTGAGAGAAAAATACCTGCTTTCCAGAATAGTCTCTTTGAAGTTGATTAACAAAGAAACAGACTTTATGAAGTTGATTAAAAGATACCTGGAGGCTGTAGCCAACTGGTCAGCTCTCTCAGGAAGACAATCCACATGTGAAATAAAACTAGGCAAATGAGGTAACAGAGCCATAGTTTCTGAGTCTCTGTTGACACTAAAACGCATAGCCTGGTTTACTGGGTGCTGACTCTGTGCCTGGTACTGGGTCACGCTCTCCAAACACTCCTTTCATTTGTTCTCACAGCAAGCCTCAGAAGTAGGCATCATGAGCTCAGTTTCATAGGTAAAGAAACTGCAAATCAAATGCTAAGTTGTCTAAAATTTTTTAAAAAGCTAATAACTTATAGGGCTAGGATTTTAATCGAGACCTATGGACTCCTAAAACCCTGTTCTTTCCACTATAGCATGGTCCTTCTAAAATGCACGTTGACTGAGACATCCCAGACCAATGAGGCACAAACCCACAACCTTGGACTGCAGAGAGAAGCCTCGATTTCTGCTCTTTTGTGATTTCTACTAGAAGTACTTAAAAGAGAATTCTGTATGAGAATGGTTTCAACTGTGCTAGGCATCCTGGGAATCACCAGGATTTTTTTTTGTTTTTGCCTTTGTATGCCCTACCCAGAAGCTTCAATAATGAAAAGTGTTTTCTCAAAGCATATGGCCTTTTAAAGTTATCTTTTTCCACTAGTTAAAAATGTTTATGATGAAGAATAACTTTCCCCACATTCCATATGTCTGCTCATCTCAGAGAGAAGCTCTTCAGATTTTGTCTGGAGGTGGTTGAAGCAAAGAATTATGCTTCTCCTAATACTGGGAGAATTATGTCTCTCATATAATTCTGTGCATTGGCAGAACACACAGGAATATAAAATAACACTAAAGACAGAAGAATTTGGAGTTCATAGTAACCACAACCTAAGCGAGGATAGCATAGATCACAGATTGTCACAGACGGAAATAAAATTTTAGAAAATGAATTCATCAGTAATCCACCTGTCTGCCCTTGTAGTGATGGTTCTAACTGACTATTATGTGATATAAACTGTTATGATGACAGATAAAGAGGAAAGGGCAGTTTCCAGGGGAAATAATGTTCAGGGAAAGTACCCATCTAATGAATTTTTGTGAAAGTTTCCTGCTCTAATCAAGGCTTGCCATAGGGTATGACCTTCCTCTGTAACACTGCTAAAAGAAGTGGTCAATAAAGACTGTTAAGATTCTGTCAATTAGGTCTGTCTCTGTTTTCATGTTATTCCAAGGCCCCAAAGGCCAGAGCAGTGCCAGCTGAGCAGATTGTGCCCATGAGACTGTCTTGGTACTGGTACAAAAATGACAATACAGAGATGTTAGTGGTTATTATAGAAAAAGATTTTCACTCGAACACAAAAATATGTGACTTTTTAATTATGAGCAAACATTTTTCCTATATAAAAATTAGATTTTAGGTTGCATCTACAAATAGGGTTTGGAAATATCATAATACCATGTATGCTTCTCATCGGTCCAAAATCAAACAAAAGGATCAGGGGTTACTCTTGATTGATCTTGGTGGGAAAAAAAAATCTACAATCTTTACCACGTAAGGCTTTGCACTCCAGTGGGAACATTTTAGACTCTTGGGTTCCCTCTGCTCATGTTAATATCGATCACAGCCAAGACATTTGCGCGGCAGTTTTAATTGTTTTACAACCGTCTGGGAAGCTTGTCATATTGCAGCACTTAGAGACGCGATCATGATAGCCCATTTCAGGGACGCCTCAGCAAAGCCGGAAAGTGAAAGCTCACCAGTTGGCAAAGGCGCAGATTGATAAAGTAGAAAGTAAATTGCAATTCACCAGGTAAACAAAAGCTCCTAGTAATTTAAAAACAACGAAGCACAGGCCATTGCTTTCATGCATGCCCATCGAATGCTAAAATAAAATCTCTTAATTTCTTACTAAGGACCCAGTTAAATAATATCTTAAGTGCTTTTACAGCCACATGGCAAAAATCTATCATTGTGTCACAGGCACAAAGATGATAACATTCTACACACAAAGCCTGCTTAATGCAGGGGGTGCCTCTGAAAGCCTCCTAAATCAGTTTGAAGGGAGAAGAATCTCACCAGCCAGTGCTGCCAGTTCTAGTGAAAGAGCTGTTTACTCCATGCGGCAAAACAAGTGGACCGTGGCTCTGGGGAGCGCGACATCACGGCTTTCTTAATGGCCTATCCATATTACCTCATGACAACTGTGAGCGCAGCACATCCAGATTAGCTGCTCTGGCTGGGTCGTGGTGAACCTGAATGATCTCATCCCTAGGTGTGGGTCTGGCTGTTTCAGGTGTCTGTGCACAGTCTGAGTCCAGCAACTCATGTGGGTAGATTCCACTGGTGATAAAAACTTTGGACAGGGTTGTTACAACATAGTCTTTCCTCTTAATGATGTTATTACTCTTCAAATTCAGTGGTGAGGCTCATATTGTATCTTACTTTCATCCCCAATACTTCACACCACTGGTCACCTTCTTATGCAGTGGGATGGTTCCCCTAATTTATGTTAGAAGGAAATGGGCTTTATTTTTCTTCAGTTGAAATATTTAACTCAATTAGTTTCATCATTTAGCTCTTAAATATTATTTAAATATTATTGGATTGGACAAAATATTAAAATAAAGAGAGCTCTAGCCTATGGCATTAGTTATAAAAGTAGATTCTTTGCATCTACAGATTTACCAGTTTTACTTTCCTTTTTCAAAAATTGTATTGGTGCATTTGTAACCATACATCATAGTGAGATTCAAAGTGATACGTTCATATATGCACACGACATCTCATGGTGTGGTTCCCTCTGCACCCCACCCCTTGTCCCCTCCTCTCCCCCTATACAGGTGAGTGAAATTGGTAGCACTATCTTCATGTAATAACATAACATTATTTGGACCGTTTCCTTCCTCAAGCCTTCTTTTCCTTCCCCTCCTCCCTCCCCCAATCCTTCCCAACTATCTAATGGACTTTCCCACTTCCATAAGGTCCTTTTTGCCTCCTACTTCCTCGCTAGCTTCCACATATGATAGATAACATTTGACCCTTGACTTTCTGAGACTGGCTGCTCTCACTTAGATGATGTTCTCTAGTTCTATCCATTTTTCTGCAATTGACATAGTTTTGTTCTTCTTTATGGCTCAGTAGAATCCCATTGTGTATATATGCCACATTTTCTGTATCCATTCATCTGTTGATGGATACCTAGTTTGGTTTCATAATTTAACTATTGTGAATTACACTGCTATGAACATAGGTATGCCTGTATCCCTATAATTCTAATTTTAGCTCTTTGAGGAAGATACTGAGGAGTGGTATAGCTCGGTCACATAGTAGTACCAGTCCTAGGTTTTTGAGAAACCTTCATCCTTAGCAGTTGTACTTTCAACCTCAAAATCCATAAAGGTAAGTTGCAAATTTTCCTGAGACCTACATTGAATTATATGCATTAGAATAGGCAGAGGTGAGTTTCTTAGCTGGTAGATGAGCAAAACAAAGAAAAAAAAAACTAATATTCATATACCAGTACTAATTATTCTGTGTATATATATTTTTGTGGGGAAAATGGGGAATTATGCTTTTATTTGAATATAGAAATTTGCAGAATTTTATGACTATCCCTTGCAAAAATCAGGGATTTGCTGGCACATGCTAAATACAAGAATCCATGGAACATAGAGTTTATTAACCATTTTCTCTTCTGATATCATATTAAACTTAAGATTCCTCCTTACACAGCCCCCTAGGTAACCATTACCAATCTATCCAAGCAGTCATGAGAGATAAATCTATTTGCCCTCCCTTGTCTACTATTTATGAAGAGGCACTGAGGGGGGATCTCTTTTATTTTTATATTTTGTTTACCATTTTAGCATTCTGCAATGGACACATTGTTAAAATGAGAAAGGTTAATCATTTTAAAATTGAAGAAGAGTTATTTCCAACTACGAAGGATTTAGGTCCCTTCCATATCATCATATTGGCTTTGGAATTATTTTAAGAAATCTTACACGTGAAGATTTCTTAATATCTGAATGCTTAATATCTGTCATTTATACAATACCTTAGAATTAAGTGTTCATAATTTCACTTCAAATTCAACATTCAAGCTAATGTATGGTCTTGCTAAACTGTTACCAGTATTGCACCATACAGTAAAAGTCACCTAGGAGTTATCAACTCTCTTCTAAAACATGCAAAATTAACCTTCTTTCCTTGTTTGTTGTAGTTTCTCGATACATATCCTTGATACACATCACAGGTTTAATGTACATTGGTTTCAACAACCAATGTTCATGGTTGAGCCAGTCCATGAAAGGGGGTCATAGCTAGTTAAGCATTTGTATACACAGTGTTGAGAATTTGATCTGGGTCAACTTAGAGAAGTTCTCCATACCTCAGTCTAGAGTGGCATGGCTCTCCTTGACCCTAACCTTTTAAACACACTGAGCATTCAAGCTGATGGGAAGGAAAACATTTGCGGGTACACCAAGACAAGAAACAAAATGAAGACAACAATGGTCAATAGGTTTCCAAAAGACTATGTGTGCTTAACCATAGCTCTTCTTACAGACATCATCTGATAAAAATGTTATATGCAATCTACCTTTATCCTAGAGTCATAACATTTTTAAAAGCTATTTTCTATTGAAGTGATTTTAAAGTATTGCATGTCTTAATGTTACCTTATTTTATAGTAAGCCAGTGGGATTTCTCAGCTGAAATGTCAGGTTTATAATTAGGATTCCCATGATATAAAGTTTATCTTGCCTAAAGACATGGGTAACTTTTCAAAGATTTGAAATCTGTAATATACCAATTAGATAAATCTTCATTGGATCTTTTGCATTAGAAATTTATTTTATACTACTTCTTTTATTTCTTTTGACCTTTCCAATGATAAAATATTTTGAATAGTGAACTTTAAGATTTATATTAAAAAAACTTCTAAGATTGAATAATTTATTTAGATAAGGGATTTAATTTTGACTTAGTAAATTTTATGAAAATATTTATTATAGTAGCCTTAGTATTACCACTGATACAGGATTCAATTATTTATATTGAAATATGTAAATACTTCAATACGACCTTTTATTTTTCTGATGTTTCTAGTACCTGGAGCCTGGTTACATCTTCCCAAATAAACTGATTTATTCCATTTTCAATTATAGAATTAAGCCTAAAATTTGTAATAAATAATTTTAATAAATCGTGCAATTAAAGTTAGCTCTAAAACTTTAAAAATGTCCTGATGACATATAAACAAATTTTTAAAAAATCTTCACTTCTCAAATTATTAACAAAATTTACTGTGATTGCTTCCCTTTCCCTCAAACTAACTTTTTTTATATTCATAAACACTGTTAGTGCATCGATATTTTCCTTTATTTTATAGAAATGTTTAGCAGAAATAATATATAAAATTCCAAAACAGGGTCTCAATATCTGATATACATATAAAATATAATGATTTGTATTTGAATAAAATATGAATAAAAATGGATTCAAACTGTCTGATAAGGAGTAAAGTAGGTCAGCTGAAAAATATCACTTTCAATCACAGGGTGAAAGATTTCATTTATTCAGGATTTTTATTAATTCAAAATTCATGGCAATTAGAGCAATGACTAGATTGAAGTTTACATGGATATTATCTCTGAGGAAAAGTTTCACTCTTAAATGCAGTCAACTTACCCCTATCTCTCCTTAGCCTTTAATAGGAGTATGCTATTGTTTCAATAAGCATCAACAGGAACCTAGAATTGTACTTTATGTTTAAGCAAATTAAAAATAAAATGAAAAAGCTCTTAATTTATCCATAATGAATGTACTTTTACCAGTTTTCTATTTCTCCACAGATAGCCTGTGGTCCCTGGGAGGAAAGAAGAATAAACTTCCTACTTATTAAAGATCTTCTACATTCATGCTGAGAACATGCTCTTAATTGATTGTTCACAGGTAGTCACCCAGAGCCAGTTTTGAACATGACCATGTTGGGTTCTAGGGGACTGAAAAATGACCAAATAAAACCCCTGACTCACAGGTAGAGTACTTCTCTCCTAATTGTGTGTCAATCTAGTAAATATATTTGCATGGTCTGGTGAGAAAACAACCTCTGCAGTACAAAAAGAGCTCCACAGAAATTCAGAGAAGTGAGGCTAATCTACAAGAGGGTTAGGAGTGCTCAAGAATCCTACTACAAGCCCAGCATGGTGGAGTAAGTCTGTAATCCCTGAACGTGGGGGACTGAGAGAGGAGGATCATAGGTTCAAGGCCAGCCTCAGCAACTTAGAGAGACCCTCAGCAACTCAGTAAGACCCTGTTTCAAAATAAAAAATAAAATAAAATTGGGCTGGGGGTCTAGCTCAGAGGTAAAATGCCCCTGGGTTCAATCCCCAGTACCAAAAAAAAGGAAGAAAAAAGAAAAAAGAATCCTAGTGGGGGTGTGATGATAGTCCAAAGGACCTATAAACCTCATTGTTTCTGCCTTTTATGAATAGAGATGATAGCCCTTCCTAATCAGGATTTTAACACTGCAAAGTTCATTTGTTGTAACAGTACTGTACTTTTTAAAAATTTTCTCTCTCTCTTAATAATGCTTATACAGCTATATAGTTAACATCCTCTGGGATCAAACTATTTGCATTTAAATTCCATCTGTGCCCCTTTCTATCTGTATGACCAAAGGTTCCTTACTGACATTTTTGTGTCTGTTTTTCCATCTGTTTTAGGGGATTCATACACTAGTAACCTCACTAGGTAGTGGAGATTAATGAGATACTATAATTCTAAGTGAAACCCTGAAAACTGTTCTGATGCATGGCAAGGGATAGATACATATTAGCTATTATCATCATCATTGGCAATGTGGAGTGTTAGGAAAATATTTGTGAAAATATTCAGTGTTCCAGCAGTGTCTTGGCTAAATAAATTATCCTGAAAACTTGAGTTCATGGGGCATGAGAGAGTGTTTGTGAATAAATTTACAACTGCATGGAGGGTGAGAGAACTCAAGAGAGATTTACCTAACTCAAGGAGCTTTGTGTTTACATTTCAAGAGAGACTGAGACCCCTCGGAGACATCCCTATTCACAAAAGGCAAAAACAATGAGGTTTACAGGTTCTTTACTGAAATTTATACTCCAAAAGGTTAGAGTAAAATTCTAACCTTGTCCTTTCTCTCCATCTCCAAAGAACATACATTTTTCTCTCTCCTTTTGAGATTTGTGGTGAAGGCGGTTGCCCTTTTCTATTGTGTACAAGTAGATAAAATCTATTTTCCTTCACCCCTCACCCGTGGACTGTGAGGTCACCCACATGGGAGACTTTACCACCTGGCTTTCATTGTGTGGTTCAGGAGTAAACACTGGGGCAAAGTGGGTCAACACAGTTATTATTATGTACAAGTTAATTACTAACTTGTCTCTGACCCAGAACCAGTTGGCTGTGCATTTAGGATAAAATTAATACAGATGATTATTCACAAGACAGCAATCATTATCATGAGCAGCATCATCAGCATCATATCACCATTATCAGGACAGAGCCTTGGATCTAGATGCTAGACACACAGGGCGAGACTATATTTTCCAACCTTTGTTGCACATTAATGCTGCTAGGCAACTGAATTTCCACAATTGGAATCTGGGAAAAGTGACTGCCATTGCCAGGCTCATAAAACCTACTCTTAAATTCTCTGCACATATACTCCTCCTTTACCTGCTGGTCAGATACAGAAAATCCAGCAAGGAATTTTAAAATCTTCCATGTTAATGGGGCCAATAGATAGAAGCAGATATCCTCCAATACAAACCCACTAATCCACATTCTTAGATGTGAATAGAAAAAAAACCTTTTGTAGTGATAAGACTCCACAATTTGTATGTGTGTGGGATAGAAGTTGACCTATGTTAATGCAAATAATGAGTTTTAATCATTACCAAAGGCTCTCAGTTGTGAGTGCTTAGAAAAGGAATAATGGGGTATGTTTTATCCTCTCTTTCCAAGCAGTTCAGGTAATCAGTCATGATTCTAGATAAAAAGCAAAAGAATATACAGGGAGTAGAGGCTTTGCAGGTAATGTAAGTATGCAAGAGAAAAAGAATGGGACAGAAAGTGGGGATGCAAATTGGGAAATTTACAAAATACAACTGTGCAACCTTATTGCTCCTTCCTGCTGTTTCTCAGCTCTTACATATGACAATTCATTATCTTCTTTAAACTTTCTCATCCATTTATTTCCTGCGTCCAAACCAATTGCACATCATTCCAAGTGCTATGCTGGACTTTCCCACACTGTGGGGTTTTCTAGTTCACTTTTCTTCAAGAGAGAGGCGTAAAGGGCCATTCATGGAGTATACAGCACTTTATACGGGTGTGACTATTTTACTTAATCTCACAAGAGCATTTGAAGGTAGATGTGCTCTAAGGCATTACTTTTCTTATCTCTCATTATTTATGAAGAAGAGACAGTTCATTCATTTAGATTTCATTCACCTAAAGAAAAAATGTAAACTTTTTACTATTTATTTATTTATTTATTATTTATTGTGGTACAGGGGATTGCACCCAGGGGTATTCTACCTCTGAGCTACACCCCCACTCCATTTTACTTTTTATTTTGAAACAGGGTCGTGATAAGTTGCTGAGGGGGCTTGATATGTTGCTGAGGCTGGTCTTGAACCTGTGATCCTCCTGTCTCAGTCTCCCAAGTATTGGGATTACAGGCATGTGCCATCACCCCTGGCATTACCATTTTTAATATTACAAAATAATCTGAGAAACAGGCCACCCCATTCTCTCATTCAATTTTCAACTCCTCCCATAGGTTAGAGATCCAGAAAAATGCAGGGATAGGGACAGGGATGGAGTTAAGCATCATCTTGTAGAAAAAGTACAGCAGTTCTCCCTTATCTGTGATGGATATACATAAAGGCTCCCAGTGGATACCTAAAACCTTCAAATACACTTCCCTTGAAGCGCTCCGCTCACACCGCCAGTGGCCAAGCTACTGTGGCCCTTCTTTCCTGAGGCTCTTTTCTCAGACAATGGTAATCACAAGTAACAAGCAAGGTGAGGAGCTGTTTTTCAACCAAAGGATGGTTATTATGTTGAGATATAAAATAATCAAGTAAGCAAGTGAACAGCAGTATGTTATAAGCTGGAACAACTGCCATGAAAAAAGTTAAGACTGATGTTAAGCGTAAAGGGCAGGTCTTGAGATAAAATCTGGCTTTGAGGTCATAGATACTTGAGCAAGTTTTACTCTGTTACTGAGATACCAGAAATTGTACATTGGTCTGAAAGACACAATCACTTCTCAGGTAGCAGAAGGAAGACGGTATTTCTCTCCAAGAACTTTTGATTGTGAACTGCTACTGGAAGCGAGGAGCCCAGCAATCGAGTTACCACAATCTATGAATATGCATCCCCGTGTCTATTGCTCCATCTTCCTACCTCATATTAATAACTATAGGAAATACACCAGAGATTCAGATCCAAGGATATTACAGCTCTATGATCCTCTAATCCTGTATTGTATGATAGTCTCTGCACACCTGAAGTTACTTTTCTCTCCCCTCTTCTTAGGTCCTCTGTTGTTGCCATTTAGAGTCAATTAGATTTATATCCATCCTATTCCCAGATAATCATGCACACAGACACACACATACACATACATAGTCCTATTAAGCATACGCCTATTTTTAATAATGATTGTGCATATATAAGTCCTTGAGCCTCCATTTCACACAGTATTTATCAACAAAGGATTGCATAACAAAAGTAATTACAATCCTAACATTTTGATCTCCAGAATACTTTATTTTTCAAATAAAGTATTTCTGTTTTAAAAAGAAACTTGTAAAAGAATAGGATTTTATAAACAAATTGGGTTAAACAGAATTTTTCAATTAATAAAATTCATCATTTTAAATCTGTATGTTAGCCGGGCGTGGTGGCGCACACTTGTAATCCCAGTACTTTGGGAGGCGGAGACCGGAGGATCTGGGTTCGCGGCCAGCCTCAGCTCTCTCTCTCTCTCTCTCTCTCTTCCTGTCTCTCTCTCTCTCCCTCTCCTTAGTGAGGCCCTCCGCAACTTCGTGAGACCCGGTTTCAAAATAAAGTATAAAAAATAGGGCCGGGG
>PVJS01038217.1:0-19526 GCA_004027185.1 Glis glis
CCCGGCCCTATTTTTTTATGCTTTATTTTGAAACCGGGTCTCACGAAGTTGCGGAGGGCCTCACTAGGTAGAGAGAGAGAGAGGAGAGAGGAGAGAGGAGAGAGAGAGAGAGATCGCGTGCGCATGTGCGCGCTGAGGTTGGCTGCGAACCCGGATCCTCCGGTCTCCGCCTCCCAAAGTACCGGGATTACAAGCGTGCGCCACCACGCCCGGCTGAAAATATATTTTAACTATCACAGTATTCAAATTATGAACATTTTCAACGTATGTTCAAAGACCATTTTTTCCTTTTTTTTTTTTTTGCTGTACTGGGGATTGAACCCAGGGGCATTCTACCTCCGAGCTACACCCCCAGCCCTATTTTTTGTTCTTTATTTTGAAACAGGATCTCACTAAATTGCGGGGGTGGGGGCTCACTAAGTAGTTGAGGCTGGCTGCAAACCCGGATCCTCCTAAGTACTAGGATTACAAGCGTGCACCACCACACCCAGCTCCTTTTTTTTTTTTTTGTGGTACTGAACCCAGGGGCTAGATTCTACCTCTGAGCAACACTCCCAGCCCTATTTTATTTTTTATTTTGAAACAAGGCCTCACTAAGTTGCTGAGGCTTGCTATGAACCTATGATCCTCCCGTCCCAGTCTCCCAAGTACTGGATTACAAGTGTGTGCCACCACACCTGGCTCAAAGAAAGGCCATTTCTCTTTTTAAATTTTTATTTTTTGAGGTACTGAGAATTGAACCCAGGGGCATTCTACCTCTGAGCTACACCCCCAGCCCTATGTTTTATTCTTTATTTTGAAACAGTGACACACACACACACACACACACACACACACACACACACAAATTATTATTATTAATTTTTTTTTTGCAGTACTGGGGATGGAACCCAGGGGTATTCTACCTCCAAGCTACACCCCCTATTTTTTATTCTTATTTTGAAACAGGGTCTCACTAAGTTGCAGAGGGCCCTCATTAAGTAGCTGAGGCTGGCTGCGAACATGGATCCTCCAGTCTCAGCCTCCCAAGTACTGGGATTACAAGCATGTGCCACCACGCCTGGCTCACAAATTATTATTTTAGCCAGGTGTGGTAGTACACACTTGTAATCCCAGTATTTGGGGGACTGAGATGGGAGGATTGCAGGTTCGTGGCCAGCCTCAGCCACTTAGTGAGACCCTGTGTCAAAATAAAAAATAAAATAGGGCTGGGGTATAGGTCAGAAGTAGAATGCTGTAGGTTCAATCTCTAGTACCACAAATACATACATATATATAATCTGAAAAACCATTTGGGATGATAAGTTAACCTTCTTCATCTCAAGTATATATTAATGAAAATTGGAAATCAACAATGATTAACAATAGTGGATAACTAACTTGCTACGACAGACCCTAGAACCATTAAAAATTATTCTTTTGGCAAACTCACCAATATTACCAAAATGTTAACATTCAATGTTAACAAGAAAAAAACAGAAGATAGTTTCATAAATAGATTGATGCTTAGTTTTGTCTTATAAAATAAGTAGCATTTATTGAGCACTTATTCCAGGTGCTGTTCCAAGCACCTTATATACATTACTTACAAGGTAGGTACTACTATTATCACCATCTTATATTTTAAAAAATGAGGCTCTGAGAAGCTAACACAGCCACAAAACTGGGACTGAATGAACTTAAGGTTCTACCAAACTAAAAAGCCCATAAATTTTGAAAACTTACCTCTATACTGTGAGTCTATATGTGATTTTCATTTTTACCTTCATTTTAATTTTTTTTTTTTGCAGTACTGGGGACTGAACCCAGGGGCGTTCTACCTCCGCGCTACACCCCCGGCCCTATTTTTTTTATACTTTATTTTGAAACCGGGTCTCACGAAGTTGCGGAGGGCCTCACTAGGTAGAGAGATAGAAAGACAGAGAGAGAGAGAGAGAGAGAGAGAGCGAGCGCTGAGGCTGGCCGCGAACCCGGATCCTCCAGTCTCCGCCTCAGAAAGTAATGGGATTACAAGCGTGCGCCACCACCCCCAGCTTTACCTTCATTTTAAATTTGCCAAATTCTCCTAAGAGCACTTTCTTATCCTTCAAAATTAGGACCTTAGATAACTTAGAAAAATAATTATTCAAGATAGTCTGAAATTTTTTTCTTGATAATTTCCTAATTCCCTTAAAGATACTCTCACGTCCACGGATCAGTTATGAGGAAGAAAAGAAATCTCTGTATTGTGATAATTATTATTATTTTTTGTGGTACTAGGGATTGAACCCAGGGGCATTCTACCTCCGAGCCACACCACCAGCCCTATTTTTTATTCTTTATTTTGAAACCGGGTCTCACTAAGTTACAGAGGGCCTCACTAAGCTGCGGAGGGCCTCACTAAGTTGCGGAGGGCCTCACTAAGTAGCTGAGGCTGGCTGTGAACCCGATCCTCGGGTCTCAGCCTCCCAAGTACTGAGATTACAAGCATGCGCCACCACGCCTGGCTTGTATTGTGATAATTGTAAGTAGGCTGTTCTAATTCAAGTCTGAAAGTGGTCTTAAAAAAAAAAAACAAACTAACTTTGGCAGGAAACCAAAAATAATCCCCATGAATGAAAAAATGACTTATTGAAATTCACAAAAATAATAAAACATTTTTTCCCCTCTGTGAAAGACACTAAGAAAATTAAAAGGCAGCCGGGCGTGGTGGCACACGCTTGTAATCCCAGTACTTTGGGAGGCAGAGACTGGAGGATCCGGGTTCCCGGCCAGCCTCAGCTCTCTCTCTCTCCCTGTCTCTCTCTCTCTCTTTACCTAGTGAGGCCCTCCGCAACCTCGTGAGACTCGGTTTCAAAATAAAGTATAAAAAAATAGGGCCGGGGGTGTAGCGCGGAGGTAGAACACCCCTGGGTTCAATCCCCGGTAATAAAAAAAAAAAAAAAAAAAAAAGAAAGAAAATGAAAAGGCAAGTTGAGACTAGGAGGAAATATTTGCAACTCACCCAACAAAGGACTTTTATTCAGACTACATAACGACCTCTCAAAACTCAGTAATAAGAAAACGAATGGGCTGATTTGAAAATGGGCAAAAGTCTTGAACAGACACTTCACTAAACAAAACATACAGATGGAAAAAATATGAGAAAATGTTCACGAGGGTAATCCAAATTAAAATCAAGATAAGATGTCCTTCAGCAAGGCTTCAATGAAGTCGTAGTAAATCCATGTAATGGAACACACTTGGTAACATAAAGGAACAAGCCAGCGCACCCTTATAATCCCAGTACTTGGGAGGAACAAGCTATTGATACACACAACTCCTCAGATGAATTCAGTTCACTATTGCTGAGTCAGCAGTCTCATAAGATTACATTATGCATAATTCCACATATGTGACATTCTCAGAAAGGCAAGACTGGAGTGATGGCAAATAGATCCATGGCTGCATGAAGTTAAGGACAAAGAAGGGTGTGACTATAAAGGGACACCATGAGGGAATTTTTATATTGATTGTGGTGGTGGTATAGTCTACATATGTGTTAAAATTCAAAGCACTATGCCGAGCGTGGTGGCGCACGCTTGTAATCCCAGTACTTTGGGAGGCAGAGACCGGAGGATCCGGGTTCGCAGCCAGCCTCAGCTATCTCTCTCTCTCTCTCTCTACTTAGTGAGGCCCTCTGCAACTTCGTGAGACCCGGTCTCAAAATAAAGTATAAAAAATAGGGCCGGGGGTGTAGCGCGGAGGTAGAACGCCCCTGCGTTCAATCCCCGGTACTGCAAAAAAAAAAAAAAAAAAATTCAAAGCACTATACAAAGCGACCAAAAAAATGTCAATATTACCATATGATGATTGAAAAAATAAAGGAAAAGGCTTCTAGGACTATATACTGCATCATACCCTTGCTGCCTAACATAGTTTCTTTAGGTGCTTGCCTACAGTTCTATGTTGAAGTAAATAAAAAATGGGAAGAAAAAAAATTTTTTTAAGCAGTACACAAGCTGGGCATAGTGGCACATGCCTATAATCCCAGTACTTGGGAGGCTAAAACAGGAGGATTGCAAGTTCAAGGCCAGCCTCAGTAACTTAGCAAGACCTGTTTCAAAATAAAATATGGCTGGGGGTGGAGGTAGAATGGAGGTAGAATGCCCCTGGGCTCAATCCCCAGTACCGAAAAAAAAAAAGAGAGAGTAGCAGTTCACGAATGTCTTAGATATCCCTCAAATGTTAGGTATTCCTGTTACAGATGAGGTCAATTGAATATCAACCAACCCAGCCAGCTGCCTAACTTTCAGAGTTCCTATTTTTCACTCCTTCCACTTTTTTTTTTTTTTTTTTGCGGTACCAGGGATTGAACCCAGGGGCGCTACACCTCCGGGCCTATTTTTTATACTTTATTTATTTATTTATTTATTTATTTATTTATTTATTTATTGCGGTACCGGGGATTGAACCCAGGGGCGTTCTACCTCCGCACTACACCCCCAGCCCTATTTTTTTTTATACTTTATTTTGAAACCGGGTCTCAAGAAGTTGCAGAGGGCCTCACTAGGTAGAGAGAGAGAGAGAGACGAGGGGGGGAGAGAGAGAGAGAGAGAGCTGAGGCTGGCCACGAACCTGGATCCTCCGGTCTCCGCCCCCCCAAAGTACTGGGATTAAGCGTGTGCCACCACACCCGGCTTATACTTTATTTTGAAACTGGGTCTCACGAGGTTGCAGAGGGCCTCACTAAGTAGGTGAACTGGGATCCTCCAGTCTCCGCCTCCCAAGTACTGGGATTACAGGTGTGTGCCACCACGCCTGGCCTAGCCCTATTTTTTCTTCTTTATTTTGAAACAGATTCTCACTAAGTAGCTGAGGCTGGCCTCGAACCCAAATCCTCCAGTCTCAGCCTCCCAAGTACTGGGATTATAAGCATGCGCCACTACACCCGGCTTCTCCTTCCACTTTAATGCTCATAGCCAGTAACTTCATCACTTTCCTCAAGACCCATCAGAACCCATTTAATCCTATGACTGAACTGGTGATAGCAAGATGGGTCAGGAAGAGGAAGGTAAGCAGCAAATACTACCACTCTACACCATTCTTCTTCTTCTTCTTCTTCTTTTTTTTGTGGTACTGGGAATTGAACCTAGGGGCATTTTACCTCTGAGCTAGACCCCAGCCCTTTTATTCTTTATTTTGAGACAGGGTCTCACTAAGTTGCGGAGGGCCTCATTAAGTAGCTGAACCTGGCAGCGAACCTGCGATCCTCCTGTCTCAGCCTCCCAAGTACTGGGATTACAAGCGTGTGCCACTATGCCCAGCTTCACCATTCTTCTAATTGCATTCTCGACTCTCCTCCCCATCCTATCTGCCAGGTCCTCACTTTCCTATTTTATTTTTGTGGTACTGGGGATGGAACCCAGGGGCATTCTACCTGTGAGCTACACCACCAGACCTATTTTTATTCTTTTATTTTGAAACAGGGTCTCACTAAGTTGCTGAGGCTGGCAGCAAACCTGCGATCTTCCTGTCTCAGTCTCCCAAGTACTGGGATTACAAGCGTGCGCCACCACGCCCGGCTCTCACTTCCCTATTTTTAACTTTAGAGAAGTAATATCCAAGAAAGTCATGGAGACTGGCTATTCCTTATCAGTCTTTTATATCCGCAAGGATTGTCACTAACACCTAAAAGGAAGACTTTTTCATCTATTTGCACCATCTTGTCTCCTTTCCAACAGAAGCAAAATTCCCATGTATAATCTAACAAAGGCTTTAAAAATTCTCAAACTTTGTATGTACTTGCTTCAGAAATAAGGCAGTGACACAGTGATTCCTGGTGGGTTAAGGAAGGAAAGACACCCTTCTCAAGGGAGTAGTATTAGAAAATGGAAAAGGAAACAGTGAGGTGACAGGAAAAAAGAAAATGACAGTTCACTAACTTGGAGTGGAGAGCAGACTAGAATGGTTCTATTATGTGGTCATCTCACCTGTGCCTGGGCTCTTCCTGTCAGAAAATAAGGTGGTGACAGGGAAATGAAGCAGACAGAGTCATTAGTACATATACTACAAACAATTTTTATTTTTTACACTAACTTTTTAGAATTGATGGTACTCAATTCTAAACAATTTCCTCTTAAAACTGTCACAACAACAAAAATAACTTGTACTGGATGCCATTACCAGACTGTTTCAGGTATGCATTTATTTTGTAACTGTTAAGTTATAGAAACAAGGAGAGAGGAGACTATAAGTGGGAGATAATCTGTCAAGGTTTTTGCAACATGTTGATCATGAATTTTAGAAACATAAAGATGTATTAATGCTGGGCATGGTGGTACAAGCCTGTAATCCCTGTACTTGGGAGACTGAGATAGGATGGTCACAGGTTTAAGGACAGCCTCAGCAACATAGCAAGACTTTGTTTCAAAATTTAAAAAGGGCTGGGAGTGTAGCTTGGAGGTAGAATGCCCCTGGGTTCAAGTCCCAGTACCCCCCCACAAATGTATTAAGCTCATTTAGTGCAGAAAGCTTAAGAGCTTTCTGGTTGTTACGTTGGGAAATGTGTATACACGAGCTGGGCGTGGTGACGCACGCTTGTAATCCCAGTACTTTGGGAGGCAGAGACCGGAGGATCCGGGTTCGCAGCCAGCCTCAGCTCTCTCTCTCTCTCTACTTAGTGAGGCCCTCTGCAACTTCGTGAGACCCAGTTTCAAAATAAAGTATAAAAAATAGGGCCGGGGGCGTAGCGCGGAGGTAGAACGCCCCTGGGTTCAATCCCCGGTACCGCAAAAAAAAAAAAAAAAAGAAATGCTTATATACACATAGGAACCTGCCAATATAGTAACTAACTAAACCAGTAATCTGGTTTGCTGATACTTTCTACTGCATTTCAAGGTAGTGAAAGAAATGCCCTACGCATTTTGAAGATTTTCTCAAATATAACCTACATAGGACCAACTATTTATCAATAATTTTCTTAAAAAAAAGGAAAGGGGCCGGGCGTGGTGTCGCACGCTTGTACTCCCAGTACTTTTGGAGGCGGAGACCGGAGGATCCGGGTTTGCGGCCAGCCTCAGCGCTCGCGCTCTCTCTCTCTCTCTCTCTCTCTCTCTCTCTCTCTCTCTACTTAGTGAGGCCCTCTGCAACTTTATGAGACCCAGTTTCAAAATAAAGTATAAAAAATAGGGCTGGGGGTGTAGCGTGGAGGTAGAATGCCCCTGGGTTCAATCCCCGGTACCACAAAAAAAAAAAAAAAAGGAAAGGAAGGGAGAGGGAGAGAAAGAAGTGAGAAAGCCATTTCTTTAAGCCTGACACACCATTTTAGTTATGTGAAGCAAAGTTTCAACTATAATTTAATTAATTAGAAACAGTTTTGGAAGAAAAATAATCCACCAAGATACCAGGTCCATCCATTTTCCTGCAAATTATATAATTTTGTTCTTCTTTATTGCTGAATAGAATTCCATTATGTGTATATCCCATAATTGTGAATTGTACTGCTATAAACATGGAAATGCATGTATCACTATAATATTCTTATTTTAACTTTTTTTTGAAACAGGGTCTCACTAGGTTGCTGATAGTCTCACTAAATTGCTAAAGCTGTCCTTGAACCTGTGATACTGCTGTCTCATTCTCCCAAGTACTGGGATTACAGAGGCATGTGCCACCACACTCCACTCTTTAAGGAATTTAAGAGCAAGATTTTCTCCCCTTATTTATACAGGTTTCTGCAATAAAATGTGTATTTCTAAATATATCTGTGTGTGTGCAAATATAAGTGGGTTATCAGATTAGCGAAGGGCTCATCTCTGGACACCGCTTAAAGTTACAGAAAGTTTTTCATTGTAAAAATCTCTAAACTGGGTGTGGTGGTGCATGCCTATAATACCAGTACTTGGGAAGCTGGGACAAAAAAGACCAGTCTGGCTAACTTAATGAGACTCAAAATAAAATAAAGTAAAAAAAATAAAATACGGCATGGAGTG
The DNA here is from genome assembly GCA_004027185.1 of Glis glis. NCBI lineage: Eukaryota > Metazoa > Chordata > Mammalia > Rodentia > Gliridae > Glis > Glis glis. The sequence goes on from PVJS01038217.1 coordinate 7,953, forward strand.
TAGTTCAGAGGTACAGCACCCCTAGGTTCAATCCTCAGTACCCCCCACATCTCTCTCACATCAGTTCTGTACTTTGGGAACATAAACAATGAGTACCTCCTGTTTTCCCAGTTTTTTATTTTCTCCTTATAGCAAAGCTTCAGTAGATTCCATTCAATTAAAGTTTCTAATTAAGAAGTGTGAGCAGGGCGTGGTGGTGCACTCTTGTAATCCCAGTACTTGGGAGGCGGAGACCAGAGGATCTGGGTTCACGGCCAGCCTCAGCTACTTAGTGAGGCCCTCCGCAACTTCGTGAGACCCGGTTTCAAAATAAAGGATAAAAAATAGGGCCGGGGGTGTAGCTCAGAGGTAGAATGCCCCTGGGTTCAATCCCTGGTACCGCAAAAAAAAAAAAAAAGAAAAATCTATCTCTAGAAAAGAATAAATACAGCTGGGCATGGTGGCCCATGCCTGTAATCCCAGTTCTTGGGAGGCTAAGACAGGAGTATCAAAAGTTCAAGGACAGCCTCAGCAATGTAGCAAGATTCTCAGCAGCCTACAAGACCCTGTTTCAAAACAAAAAATTAAAAGGGCCAGGGAGGCTGGGCGTGGTGGTGTATGCCTGTAATCCCAGTACTTGGGAGGCTGAGACAGGAGGATTACAGGTTTGAAGTCAGCCTCAGCAACTGTGTGAGGCTCTCAGCAACTGGCCGGGCGTGGTGGCGGATTGCAGGTTTGTGGCCAGCCTCAGCTATTTAGTGAGGCCCTCTGCAGCTTAGTAAGACCCTATTTCAAAATAAAGAATAAAAAATAGGGCTGGGGGTGTAGCTCGGAGGTAGAATGCCCCTGGGTTCAATCCCCAATACCAAGAAATAAAGAAAGAAGGAAGGAGGGAGGGACGGAGGGAAAGGGACTACTCCCTCGACTACTTAGGGAGACCCTCTGCAACTTAGTGAGACCCTGCTTCAAATTAAAGAATAAAAAAATAGGGCTGGAGGTGTAGCTCAGAGGTAAAATGTTCCTGGGTTCAATCTTTAGTACGGCCCCCCCCAAAAAGTTCCTGAAGCATTTGTAATAGCATAAACACTTTTCCTATTAAATACAGAAAGGCAGAATATATAATTTGACATAAGGTATGTTCTCAATGTGGAATACAAAGAGAAAAAAATACTTAAAAACTTCCTGACATGCATGAAGCCCTGGATTCAATCCCTTGAACACCCCCCACCCACATACAAACCTAGAAGGAAAAAAATATCAGGAATAGCTGTCTTTAGAGGGTGAGACTCAAAATAATTTTTTTCTGTTTCATTAAAATACAATAGTTGTACACAGATACAATTTTTCTGTTTGACCCCCCCACACGTGGTACTGGGAATTAAACCCAGGGAGGTTCTACCTCTGAGCTATACCACCATCTATTTTGTTTTTTATTTTGAAAAAGGGTCTCACTGAGGAAATGCGCTGGCCTCGAACCTACAATCCTCCTGTCTCAGCCTCCCGACTACTAGAATTACAGGCATGCACCACTGAGCCAGGCTGTGCCTAACTTTTTTTAGTTTTAAAAACTCCCATAACAAGCATCCAAACACTTTTATAATAATAAGAGCTTTAAAAAGTTTAATAAGAAAGAGGCAGGGAAGCCAAATGGTCTATTCACTTATTTTATACTAAGGTGCTATCTCTTTTTTTTTGGTGGTACTGGAAATTGAACCCAGACCTATTTTATTTTTTATTTGGAAACAGGGTCTCAATAGGTTGCTGAGAGCCTCACTAAACTGCTGAGGTTGTCCTTGAACCTGTGATCCTCCAGGCTCAGCCTCCCAAGTACTAGGATTACAAGCACGCACCACCATGCCCAGCTCTAAGGTACTGTCTAAAAAGGCCTAAGATACTAAGCAAGTACTATCTGCTAAAAGTTACATTTACACCATTTAGTTCTCAGGACAATACAATGAACAGGTGATATTATACAGAGAACATGAGGAACTTCAGACCTCTAGCAAGTGGTATTTTCGTATCTCTAGATTTTAAGCTCAATGGTCTGATCTCAGAGCACTGTGTACAAGCTCTACATTGTTAAATGAACTCTTGACTTACTTTGATTCCTTTCAGTATCTAATTTACTATTTCTAGACAATTATATTTGTATTTTATGTATATATTATTTATCTGTATTTTCATTGGTTGGTAGATACTTTTTAAGTAACAGCTTTACTTATAAAATAAGTACAATTTACAATACCAGACAATTTACCTCAATAAAGTGCACAATGTGGACTGGGGCATCAGTAGTAGGACACTTGCTTTCCATGTGCAAGAACCTGGGTTCTATACTGGGCCCACAAAAATAAAAGTCCATTCCCCAATTCTCCCCAAATTTACCAGCCCTAAGCAACCACTGATGTAGTCTGTCTCTGCAGGTCTGCCTGCTGGGTATTCCTATAGATGGAGTCACCCACTGTGTTCCTTTGTGTGTCTGCCTTCTTTCACTTAGCACGTGTTCAAGGTTCATCCACGCTGTAGCGTGTATCAGTACTCCATTTCTTTTTATGAACAAATAATATCACACTATGGATATACCGTATTTTATTCATTTATCAGTTGATGGACATTTGAGTTGTTTCTAAATTTGGGCTATTATGAATAAGGCTGCTGTGAACATTTGTGTACCTTTATCTCCCTTCTTTCTTCCTTTCCTTCCTCCTTCCTTTCTTTTACTGAAGGCTGAACCCAGGGGCATTCTGCCTCTAAGCTACACCCCCAGTCTTATTTCATGTTTTATTTTGAAAAAGGGTCTAAGTTGCTGAGGCTGGCCTTGAACCTGAAATCCTCCTGCCTCAGCCTCCCAAGTACTGGGATTACAGGCATACACCACCATGCTTGACTTAGCCCCCCCACCCCTTTTATCTTTTTTTTGAAATAGTGTCTCGCTAAATTGCTATAGCTGGCCTCAAACCTGTGATCCTCCCAAGTACTAGGATTACAGGCATGTGCCACTATGCCCCATATATTTTCAACTCTCTAGAGTATGTACCTAGGAGACAAAGTGCTGGGTGATATTGAAACTCTATGTTTAGCCTTTTAAGAACTGTTAGAATTTTCTCCAAAGCAACTACATCGTTTTACATTTTTAACAGTAAAATATGAGGATTGCAATTTCTCTACATCCTTTCTATACTTATTATTATTACTATTTTGGTATTGGCATATACTAGGCAATTACTTTACCACTGAGCTACATCTTCAGGCTTAATTTCCTTTATATTTATTTATTGTTGTGGTACTGGAGATTGAACTCAGGAGCATTCTACTGCCAAGCTAAACCCCCAGCACTATTTTATTTTTATTTTGAAACAAGGTCTCACTAGGTTGATGAGAGTCTCATTACTTGCTGAAAATGTCCTCGAACCTGCAATCCTCTTGTCTCAGCCTCCCAAGTACTGGGATTACAGGCATGTGCCACCACTCCTGGCTATTTTAAATTTTTATTTAATTAATTTATTTACTGTGGTACTGGGGATTGAACCCAGGAGCATTCTACCTTCAAGCTATACCCCAGCCTAATTTTATTTTTTTGTTTTGAAATAGGGTCTCACCAGGTTGCTAATAGTCTCACTACCTGTTAAGGCTGTCCTCGAACTTGCACTCTTCCTGTCTCTGTCTCCCAAGTACTAGAATTACAGGTGTGCACCACCGTGCAGGGCCTTTCCTACAGGGAAAGTTGCCCAGGCTGTCATCCGATTTGTGACACTCCTGCCTCAGCCTCCTGAGTAGCTGAGATTTATGGGCTCCAGCTACCATGCCTGGCATTCTCTGTCTTTTAAATTATAACCATCTAAACCGGGTGTGGTGGCACACGCTTGTAATCCCAGTATTTGGGAAGCTGAGACTGGAGGATCTGGGTTCATAGCCAGCCTCAGCTACTTAAGTGAGGCCCTCTGAAACTTAGTGAGACCCTGTTTCAAAATAAAGGATAAAAATAGGGCTGGGGGTGTAGCTCGGAGATAGAATGCCCCTGGCTTCAATCCCCAGTACCACACACACAAAAAATATAACCATCCTAATGAATATAAAGTCTCGGTGGGATTTTGAATTGCATTTCCCTGTTGCCGAATTATTATTATTATTATTATTATTATTATTGTTATTATTTTGGTGGTACCTGGGACTGAACCCAGGGGCATTCTACCTCTGAGCTACATCCCCAGCCCCTATTTTTTATTCTTTATTTTGAAACAGGGTCTCACTAAGTTGTGGAGGCCTCACTAAGTAGCTGAGGCTGGCCGCGAACCCGGATCCTCCAGTCTCAGACTCCCAAGTACTGGGATTACAAGCGTGCGCCATCACGCCTGGCTCAAATTATTTTTTTTTTCAGTACTGGGAATGGAACCCAGGGGCATTCTACCTCTGAGGTATATACCCCAACCCTATTTTATTTTTTATTTTGAAACAGGGTCTCACTAGGTTGATGAGAATCTAAGTTGCTGAGGCTGTCCTCAAACCTGCGATACTCCTGTCCTCAGCCTCCCAAGTACTGAGATTATAGGTATGTGCCACGACACCTGGCTTCTTTGATCCATTTTGAGTTAATTTGCATCTCGTATTGAAGTATATTTGCGGGTGGAGGAAGGGGGATACTGGTGATTGAACGCAGGGGCATTCTACCTCTGAGCTACATCCCCAGTCCTTTTTAAAAATTTTTTACTTTGAAACAGGGTATCACTAAATTGCTAAGGTTGGCCTCAAATCTGTGATCCTCCTGTCTGGGCCTCCCAAGTACTGGGATTACAAGTATGCACCACCATACCCGGCAGGTAGATATATTTTTAAAATCATATGTAAAGGCTAGAATTGGCCTCATACTTTTCTCTCCATCATTCTCGCATCTCATCAACCATCAGCTAGTGTATTCTGAGGTCAGAATGCCTAGGTTAGAATTGGCTCTGTTTCATGTAACCTTGGATAACATACTTGACCTCTCTGGGGCTTGGTTTCCTAGTCTGTAAAATACAGATAACAATCCAAACCTTAAAGGTGAGTATTAAATGCAGTAATATATACAAGTGCTGAGAAGAGTGTTTGTGATTTAGTAAGCAGTTTAACAGAATTCAACGATGAGTTATTACCTTCTAAATATCACTTGAGTTTGTTTGTCCTCACCAGTTTCAAAGCTTCTACCTTACTTGAGACCATCATTTCTCACTTAGATTACTAAATCCCTTCCTTCCCACCTTCCATTCATGCATTCATTCATTGTGGTACTGAGGATTGAAAACCCAGGGGCTTTCTACCTCTGAGCTACATCCCCACCCCATTTTATTTTATTTATTTATTTATTTTTGCGGAACTGGGGATCGAACACAGGGGCGTTCTACCTCCGCGCTTGTGATAGTTTCTCTGATTTGTCAACTTGACTCACCCCAGATCATGTGACTTTGGTTGTGTAACAGCGGATTGAACCGGAAGTCCTTCCCTAAATGTGGGTAGCAGGGTTCTGATAGGTGCAGGACTTGGATAAAAGAAGGAGAAAGCTGCGTAGAAGCAGCCGCTACTCTTCCTGAAGAGAACGCATCTGCTTTTGTTTGAGATCGTCAGTCTGCAATTTTGCCGTTTCCTTGAGGAGCTTCTTGATCTTCTGCTCTCGTCTGGGATCCTCGGCCTCCAGCCTTGGAACTGAAGCTTCGCCGTCATTTCTCCAAGGAGTTTCCTTGTCTTCACATCTTGAACTGGACTGAATTGGTGGTTGCTTCGATCCTGGAGCTCCAGCTCCGAGGAGTTTCCTTGTCTTCACATCTTGGACTGGACGGAATTGGTGGTTGCTTCAATCCTGGGGCTCCAGCTCTTGGACCGCCCGACCGGCTGCTGATTCCTCTGACTCTTCACGTGCAGTTGAGACTTGGGACTACATTGTGAGCTGATCTAATAAATCCTTTTATTCCCCCTCCCTTCCTTTCTTCATTCTGTGAATTCTGTTGATCTGACCAATACAGCGCTACACCCCCGGCCCTATTTTTTATATTTTATTTTGAAACCAGATCTCATGAAGTTGTGGAGGGCCTCACTAAGTAGAGAGAGAGAGAGAGACAGGGAGAGAGAGAGAGAGAAAGAGCTGAGGCTGGCCGCGAACCCAGATCCTCCAGTCTCCGCCTCCCAAAGTACTGGGATTACAAGCGTGCGCCACCACGCCTGACACCCCTATTTTATTTTGAAACAGGGTCTCGCTATGTTGTTGAAGGCTTCGCTAAGTTGCAGTCCTCCTGTCTCAGCTTCCCAAGTACTGGGATTACAGGTGTGTACCACCATCCCCAGCTGGCAATCCTATTGTTAAATGATTTCCCTGACTCTAAATCTTCCTCCAAATTAATTCCCTACTCTGAACCCACAATAACCATTATAAAATGTATACCTAGGCTGGGCGTGGTGGTGCACGCTTGTAATCCCAGTACTTTGGGAGGCGGAGACCGGGGGATCCGGGTTCGCGGCCAACCTCAGCGCGCATGTGCGCACGTGTGATCTCTCTCTCTCTCTCTCTCTCTCTCTCTCTCTACCTAGTGAGGCCCTCTGCAACTTCGTGAGACCCGGCTTCAAAAATAAAGCATAAAAAAAAAAATAGGGCCGGGGGTGTAGCGCAGAGGTAGAACGCCCCTGTGTTCAATCCCCGGTACCGCAAAAAATAAATAAATAAAATAAAATAAAATGCATACCTAATCATGTGTCAATTGCCTACATTTCAAAAAATAGTTCCCTGGTGCCCATGGATGAAGTCCCAATGTGTTAACAACCAAGACATGGAGACTTTCAGGTTTGACATCAACTTACCTCTCTAGCCTAATCTCTTACTACCCGTACCCAGAACCATGACTTCTTCTACCTCAAGAAGACTGGCTAGTTCCTACTTATCTTTTAGGGATCAGCTAGAAACCACTTTCTCTGAGAAGCCTTTCTTGATGGCTCTATCCTCAGTCCAAGGATAAATACTCTGGGTGTTGAACATTCCCTATCAATACACACATCACACAGTATTGTAATTAACTATTAACTTCTATTTCTCTAATATGAGACTAGATGGAGACATGATAATATTTATCACCACATTCCCTAATGAGTGTTACCGTACCAGTCACAGTATAGAAATTTAGTAAATGTTGTGTGGATGGACAAATGACCTCCGAAGTACACATACATCATTGTTATACATTTTTCCAATAGAGAGAGAACCTACTAAGCAAAGCCACACCATAACTTAATAGAAAAAGCTTTAATGTTTACAGTTTGAGAGTTTCAATTAAACATGAGCACCACTATCCTAACTATCATGATGCATATGTGCTTGATTTATGGTTAACTATTACCACTCAATCAAACAAATCAAGAAATCAAGATGCATAAAATGTCAAGTGTATAAAACTCAAGCTAGATAAATTTATTTTTCAAATTGCTCCATTTTTGTAGACCTTAACTGCTCTGTATAAAGATGTTCTTTAATTAAACATGAATTGCATGCAAGCTATAATAATCCTTTTTTGTGTGTGTGGTACTGGGAATTGAACCCAGGAGCATTCTACCTCTGAGCTACACCCCCAGCCCTGTTTTATTTTTTACTTTGAAACAAGGTCTAGCTAAGTTGCTGAGGGCCTCACTAACTTGCAGAGGCTGGCTGTGAATCTGTAATCCTCCTGTCTCAACCGTCCAAGTTCTGGGATTTCAGGTGTGTGCCACCATGCCTGGCTACAATAATCTTTATTAATATGTCAACTAAAGCCTATACATGCCTATAACCCCAGTACTTGGGAGGCTGAGACAGGAGGATTGTAGGTTTGAGGATAGCCTCAGCATCCTAGCAAGACCCTGTTTCAAAACAAAGAAACAAACAAAAAAGTGGGCTGGGGGTGTAGCTCGAAAGCAGAATGCCCCTGGGATGAATCCCCAGTACCCCCACCCCTCACACACATACAAAAGTGACCTACATATTACTATTTTAGGACAAAATTAGTTTGAAAAAATATATGCCTTTACTCCTACTTTCTATTGTAAGCAATCCATATACACTTAGCAATCATCAGAAACTAGCACCTATAAAAACAATTGGCAAAGTTTTCCTATAAAGGGCCAAATGGGAAATACTTCAGGTTTTGAGGGTCAGGTCGTCTTTGTCACTACTCAATGATATTGTTGAACCAAGAAAGGAGCCATAGACAATACATAAAGAATGAGAGTGGTTGCATTCTAATAAAACCAAATTTACAAAAACAGGTGGTGGAACACTTGGCTTCCAAGTCAGTTTGCCAACTCCAGTCTTTTTTTTGCGGTACCAGGGATTGAACCCAGGGGCATTCTACCTCTGAGCTACATCCCCAGCCCCTATTTTTTATACTTTATTTTGAAACCGGGTCTCACGAAGTTGCAGAGGGCCTAAGTAGCTGAGGCTGGCCGCGAACCTGGATCCTCCAGTCTCCGCCTCCCAAGTACTGGGATTACAAGCGTGCGCCACCACGCCGGCTCGCCAACTCCAGTCTTAACAAATGACCTGAAGCCAAGCATGGTGGCACACGCTTGTAATCCCAGTACTTGGGAGGTTGAGACAGGAGGATCGCAGGTTCGCAGCCAGCCTCAGCTACTTAGTGAGGTCCTCCGCAACTTAGTGAGACCCTGTTTCAAAATAAAGAATGAAAAATAGGGCTGGGGGTGTAACTCGGAGGTTGAATGCCCCTGGGTTCAATACCCAGTACAAAAAAAAAAAAAAAATGACCTGAATGACACAGAACTAAGCCTTCTAGTTTCCAGGGCCTACTACCTTATTGAGATAGAAAATTGAATTTATGCTCCCTCATTCCCAAAGCTTCACTTTTGGGGAGTTGAGAGATTCAATCATAGGACCTGAAATGAACTTGCTCTTTCCTTGCCAAGAGACTCTAGCCAATTTCAATTCAGTTAAAAAGAAGTACTCCCTGCATGAGCCATCAAGAACAGTTCATAGGGCTCTATTTAAGGTATCAAAGCAGTTAAAGGTTTTTCCCACCTGCAGGGCACAGTGGCCCATGCCTGTAATTCCAGTCCTTGGGAGGCTGAGACAGGAGGATCGTAAGTTCGAGACCAGCCCTGACAATTTTGTGAGACCCTATTTCAAAATAACAAATAAAATGGGTGTGCAGTGTAGCTCAGAGGTACATGTCCCTGGGTTCAATCCCCAGTACGTGTACACACACACACACACACACACACACACACACACACGGCTTTTCCATCCTTAAAGACTTTATGAGACAGGTATTTTTGTATGTGTGTAGCACTGGGGATTGGACCCAGGGGCCTTCTACCTCCAAGGTACACCCCAGTTCTATTTTATTTTTATTTTGAAACAGGGTCTCACTAGGTTGATGGAGTCTCACTATTTGATAAGGCTGTCCTCGAACCTGTAATTCTCCTGTCTCAGCCTCCCAAGCGCTGGGATTACAGGCGTGTACCATCACACCCAGTTAAGACAGGTATTAATATTCCCAATCTTCAGATGAGGAAAATAAAACTTAGAAAGGATTAATTATTCATCCAGGGTTTATTCCATAGCCAATGCTAATTCTCTATATAATTTTGCCTCCAACTGGTTAACCAAAATATATAGTCCTCTCTCCTGGAAGTTGTATCTCAGGTCACTAAATGAAAATATCATTTTGTCAACTTAATATTTTTTTTTATGAAGGCTGCTGAGTCAATATTTAAATTACTGTTTCAAATATGTATTTGGACATTTTTGTCATAAACAATTACCTACAAAATAACAAATCACCAAAAAATGACAACTTTTTTCCTGAATTTTGTGGTATCTTTGCTCCTACCTGACTCTGATTAATAGCTGCATGGTTGCCGTGGAATGGAGACTGTCTTTCTTTATCTCGATGATGCCGACTGCTGTGTTTACTTCTCTGCAACTGCTGGCGTAATTTTGCAATCTGGAACAGAGAGAAACAACAAGTACATCAGGGTGTTTTCCACACTAAACAAAAATACATCCTTGCTTAATAGAACCAGTAAAACTATCCTTAATAAATCCTCTGAATTTTAAAACCATATCACAAAATCTAATTTATTGTACAAAATTTTTATACATATATGCACACTCACATATATACATATTTTTCTTCTAAAGAGAAACTAAACTATATTCCAACATTGTTCTCAGTCTTCAGGCTTCCCGAGTACTAAACAAATGAAGTTCTCAGCACTTAGAATAAATTACACCTCAGTTGCGTGGTGGCGCATGGAGTGTCTGAGTTCGCGGCAGCCTCAGCTACTTAGTGAGGCCCTCCTCAACTTAGTGAGACCCTGTTTCAAAATAAAGAATAAAAAATAGGGCTGGGGGTGTAGCATGGAGGTAGAATGCCCCTGGGTTCAATCCCAAGTACAGCAAAAAAAAAAAAAAAAAAATTACACCTCTAGTAATTCAAAATAATAATTATTCTCTCACTGCCCTTCCCTAAGTCAACTTTTTTCAAATCTCTTTATGAAATACCTAACCTTCAACAGCTCCAAAAATTAAATAGCATTTAAAAATCTAGTCAAGCTCTGAAGTTCATTCACAGATAATCTTTAAATAGAAAATGCAATTTCAATGACTATTCTGTTATTATCCCCTGACTGAAATTTTCTTTTATTTCTACATTATATGTAAAATGCAAATGTTGTTAATTATGGGCACAGAAAATGGGTAATCATAGCACAGAGCCATAATCAACTTGGTTATTCTGAGTTACCAAATTTCAGAAACATCATATACAGGAAAATAATAAGTGTAACTTTATTGTATTACTACAATTTTATAGATCTGATATTTATATTGTATTGACAAGGTATAGACTCTCCTATCAAAAATAAAGGACAAGCTGGGCGTGGTGGCGCACACTTGTAATCCCAGTACGTGGGAGGCGGAGACCAGAGGATCTGGGTTCGTGGCCAGCCTCAGCGCCTCAGTGAGGCCCTCCGCAACTTCGCGAGACCCGGTTTCAAAATAAAGTATAAAAAAATAGGGCCGGGGGTGTAGCTCGGAGGTATAACGCCCCTGGGTTCAATCCCCAGCACCGCAAAAAAAAAAAAAGTAAAAAAATAAATAAAGGACAAAAAATTCCGGTAAATAGTGTGTTTATTTCATTATGAAATCAACACAATAAGCCGGATGTGTTGGCATACACTTGTAATCTCAGTACTTGGGAGGCTAAGACTGGAGGATCTGGGTTCGCGGCCAGCGTCAGCTACTTAGTGAGGCCCTCCGCAACTTTGTGAGACCCTGTTTCAAAATAAAGAATAAGAGCCGGGCGTGGTGGCACACGCTTGTAATCCCAGTACTTTGGGAGGCGGAGACCGGAGGATCCGGGTTCGTGGCCAGCCTCAGCTCTCTCTCTGTCTCTGTCTCTCCCTCTCTCTCTCTCTCTCTCCTTAGTGAGGCCCTCCGCAACTACGTGAGACCCGGTTTCAAAATAAAGTATAAAAAATAGGGAAATAGGGCCGGGGGCATAGCGCGGAGGTAGAACGCCCCCGCGTTCAATCCCTGGTTCCGCAAATAAATAAATAAATAAATAAATAAATAAATAAATAAATAAA